>JBAMBJ010001193.1:0-28058 GCA_037043495.1 Drosophila recens | reverse complement strand
ACATATGCATTCAAAAGGAAAACAAATGTTGTTTGGCTTTTATAACTGGTAGTATTTTATTTTGAAAACAATAGACATATTTATGTATGGTGGATCGTGACGCACATGCACTTAAATTCAAATACAATACATCGATAAAATAAAAAAACGTTGATAGTTTCGGGTTGTTTACCTATGTATTTATAATAATATATATATATACTCGTAATTTAAGTTATCATTCTCTCCATTTTTGGTTTTTGCTTTTCAATATGCGCGTGGATCGTTAACTATTTCATAGTATACAGCATTTTTATATGTATATCTATATGACGTTGACAAAAACATCGACTAGAATATGCAATAATCAAACAATAATAAAAGTAAACACAAAGTTCAAATGGCAAAACGGTAAAAAGGAATTACACATAGATATAAATATATATTGTGTTTTTTTTTTTTTTTTTTGAACTAATATCCTCATCTATCACGCTGCTTCAATCTCACAAACTATCCTCGATTCAAACTGGAAATCATCAATTCGATTATGATTATGTTATCAGACGTGGCGCATGCAATCCGTGAACATTCTCGATGGGCGGACAGTGGGTGGCACCAGGCGGTCCCCAGTCGTGCAGTCCACGCGAGTTGGCCAAGCGATGCGTCAGCCGATGGGCAATGCTAAATCCTCCGCTGCCCTCCAGCTGTGTCAGCACAATGATCACTTGCCTACAAAATCAAATTTCAGAGAGATTAGCCACGGATTATGTAGAAGTTACTTCCTTCCTTTCTCCTGATACTCACCTTTGCAGCGGCGGCACAGAGTCCACAGTTTTAAGCTCTCCACGCGTGGACACCACATTGTAGCTCTCCTGGCAATCACACTTCACATGTATCCATTTATTCTCATGACGATTCTCCACCATGACGACCAAGCCAGCCCAGCCCTAAAAAATCGTAGCAAAAACAAACCGTTAATAATTACATAGTAATAATAGTACTTCACACGAATTCCGAAACTTTTTTAAGGAATTTTAAGAAAGAAGAAAAAAAAACCAAGAATAAAAGTTTAGGAATCCAAAATTGTGAAGAACAAAATTAGGAATCATAAATAAGGAATTTCAACTAAGAAAAATATTCAGAGTACAAAAATTGGGAAAAGTATCTTTTGTTTTCCTGTCATTGGAGATAGGCCCGAAAAATAACAATCAAAATATGAAAGGGTAGACAATAAACCGTCTTAAATTGCTACTCAATACATACGACCAACACAAAGATGAAAAAATTGTTGATTTTTTATATAAGGTGGCACACAATATAAGCATGTAGATTTTGAAATAAATGGTTCGAATAAATATCACATGCGCTGGCAATCGAAGTCCTGATTTTGAAATAAATGATTCGACAAATGTTGTCTTTTTGCTAATAAATAGGAAAAAGCCGAAATCAAAAATATTTTATTAAAAATCACGCGATTTCTAATTATTGTTTTTCCAATTTTTGTTTTCCTTATTCTTGTTTTCCCAATTTTTGTTTTCCTAATTTTTGTTTTCCCAATTTTTGTCTTCCTAATTTCCGATTCGTAATTTTGAATTCCGAAATATTCGATTCCCAATTTTTTATTTCCGAATTTTCGTATTCTGAGTAATATTTTTCGACATTCGTAATAAAATATCAAATAAATAAACCTTTCCACTCACCTTGGTCAAGTAGTAGGCAGTCATGCCCTCGCGTCCCTCGTGTCGTTGTCCCTTGGTCAGCGTTAAACTGATGATGGCATCCGCTAGAAGATGCGGCGATGGTGTTATCTGTTCGACGAGGAGACGCTTCGAGCTGTGGATGGCGAGGATGCATTGCGGATACTGATGTGGATCCTCGATGCCCGTGTGCCAATGGTTAAACGCCAGACAGACGAGCAAATAAATGTCACGCTCCAACATCTTGTGGCAGCCAACAAAGCCGCGAACCTGACGATAGATCGATAATGGAAAAAAGAGAGAGATGAAAACTCTGGCACCTCAGACGAATAACTCGAAATTGGGTTTGCAAGAAATTCTAGCATAATTCCGATAATTGATATAAGAGAAATATACAGAGTACATAAAACTAAAGAAATGTATTCTATAAAAATAAGTCTTCCACAAATCGGAGCCAAAATCAAAATTGCCAGTTTTCCTGATTGAAAAACGACAAATTTTTTTATAAATTACTTCTTGATTTCAATGTTTCCTAATTGTTTTCCTTCCCCATTTTTTTCCAAATTAAATTTCCCATTAAAATTTTGTTTTTCCAATAATATGCTTTCTTTTTTTATTTCTTAATTTTTTCCTTCTATATGTTGTTTTTTTTCTTCCGAATTTGGTTTTTTCCAAAAACAATACTCCTAGTTTTTTTTCGCAATTATTTTTTTTTACGTAATTTTGCATGTCCTAGTGCTTATTCTCGAAATTCTTGAAGGGAATCTCTAGGGGATTGGCTGAATAAATGGATTGAATGTAAGCTTTGCTCACCTGCCGCTTGCTGTGCTCCACCAGACGTCCGATTTCGGGCGCTGCTGGCGAACGAGTGCGAAAGATGACAACGCAGAGATCGAGTTGACTTCGTTGCGACTTCTCCGAGTTGCGTTGTCCCTCCTGGAAGAGCGTAAACTCCGCCTCGGTGGGCTCCAGCACCGTGAGCAGGACACAGGAGATGGAGCAGAGTGGCTGGAGGGTGCCCTGAAGACGCACCTCATTCCAGCCGGAGCGCACCTTGCAAATGTCAATGCAATCGAAATAATTGAGCACATCCTCAAAGGAGATCCAGAAGACGCCCTCCGAGGCGCCATGTGGCATGAGGGCATCCCTTAAATCGTCTGTCCACAGTTGCGAGTCATCGGACCAATCGCCACGCCAGGAATAATGCCCCCAGGGATTGCGTAGCTTCAGCAGTCGGTGTCCTTGGATATCCTTGACATCGAGCACGGAATAGGCATGCCGGGGACGCAGGCCCTTGTGTTGATACTCCTCCTCGTCGACCTTCATGTTGCCGCCGCCACAGCTGGCGCCCATCAGGAATCGCACACAGCGTGAGCTCAACAGCTGCGCCCAAATCAGATCCTTGTCGAGCTCATCCTCGCTGGGCATGGGCAACGAGCTCGCCTGCAATGGAATGCTCTCACAGGGCGCACCCGTCAACGTGGCCAATCCCTCGATGGCGCGTCCCGAAACCAACGCCTCATAGCAACCATGAATCTTGGCCACCGCCTTCTCAATCAATGGCACCCAAAGCTGTTTACGCTTGGCCTGCGAGTAAACCAAGTGTCCACGCTTATCGCACGGCAGCAGATCATCCACCAGCACCGTCGTCCATTTGCCATCCTTGCAGAGACGCACCTGGAAGGGAGGGGGTACGAAATATTTTATGAATCTTTAAAATCGATATAATTTTAATGTAACACAAAAATAAGAAGAGTATTCCATAAATTTAATTTTATTTGATTTTGATTTCAATTGAATTTAAATTTGTTAAGACTTTCACTTGATTTTCTTTTAATATTAATATAAAATATAATATTTTTTTAATCTGTTTGTAGTCAACTTAAATTTTTAGTTTGATTTTTATTTTGATTTAAATTTGATTTCATTCTAATCTTACTCGACTATTAATGGATTTGAATTTGATTTGGATTTTATTTGCATCATTTTAATTTTGATTTAATTTCAAACTGATTTTTAATTCGATTTTAATTGGACTTGATTTTGGTTTGATATTAATTTGGATTTGATATAAATTTCAATTGAACTTAAATTTCATGGATTCTCATTTGATTTTCTTTTAATATTAATTTAATTTGTTTTGAGTCGACTTACATTTTTTAATTGATTTTAATATGGGTTAATTATTAGACTGATTTTTCTTTTGATTTTAATTTGATTTCATTCTAATCTCATTTGACTATTAACAGATTTGAATTTGATTTGGATTTTATTTGCATCATTCAAATTTTGGTATAATTTAAATTTTAATTTAATTTTATATTGATTTTTAGTTTGATTTTAATTGGACTTTAATTTAATTTTGATTTAAGTTTGATTTCATTTAAATCTGGTTCGAATTTCATTTAATTAATTCGATTTGACTTGGATTTTGATTGAATAATGGTTTTATATTGATCTTGGTTTAATTTTGATTTTGATTGAATTTGGATTTGTCTTTCATTTAATTTTAATATGATTTTAATTTGATTTGACTAGATTTTGATTTTAATCTGATTCGTTATTTAAATTTTGAATTTATTAAAGCTTGATTTTTATTTTGATTTTAATTTGTATGCATTCTAATCTTATTGGACTATTAATGGATCTAAATTTGATTTGGATTTTATTTGAACTTTATTTGCATCATTTGAATTTTGATATGATTTTAATTTTTATTTAATTTTAATTTGATTTTTAGTTGCATTTTAATTGGACTTTAATTTGATTTTGGTTTAAGTTTGATTTAATTAAAATCTGATTCGAATTTCATTGGTATAAATTTGATTTGACTTGGATTGCACTTGAATTATGGTTTGATTTTAATTTTGAATTAATTTGGATTTGCTTTAATTTAATTTTAATTTGATTTTGATTGGATTCGAAAATTATTTGACTAGATTTTGATTTGATTTTAATCTGATTCGTAATTAAAATTTTGATATTATTAAAATTAGACTTCGTTTTAATCTGATTCGAGCTTGATTTGATATGTTTTGAATTAACTTAAATTTTGGTTTGATTTTAATTGTAATTTGAATTTTTGGTTTGATTTCCAGTGAATTTATTTTTATTTTGATTTTAGTTTGATTTTATTTAAATCTGATTTGAATTTCATTGGAATTAATTTGAGTTAATTTAATTTGGACTTGACTTTAATTTAATTTTGATTTTAATCTGATTCGTAATTTAAATTTTGATTTCATTAAAATTTGACTTCGTTTTAATCTGATTCGAGTCTGATTTGATATGCTTTAATTTAAGCCCAATTTACACGATCGGTTTCCGACCGACACTTTACGTTAATAAATCGTCGGTCTCGTGTGAACACGCAAATTTTAGAGCGTCGGTATGTCATCGAAGCAAACATTATACGTAAGAATGACATTTTTTGGTATTTTTTGGTGCTTGTTGAATGGCAACATTTTCCATCGGTCAAAAAGTGTCGGTCGGTAACCGACCGTGTAAATTGGGTTTTAACTTAAATTTTGGTTTGATTTAAATTTGTATTTGAGTTTCTTTTGATTTAATCTCTATTTATATTTGCTGAAGCCCCATTCAGACGAGCACTTTTTCACCGACACTTTATGTCAAAAAACCGTCCGTGTCGCTCACCATCGCTCACCGATGGAATAGAACGTGTTCTATTTCCATCGGTGAGCGTCGGTTTTTTACCCACGCTTTGAAATTTTGTATGGTTATGCTTTTTGCTAAAATATAACAAAAAGTGTCGGTGAAAAAGTGCTCGTCTGAATGGGGCTTAAACATCGCTGAATGAATATTTGACCAACAAATGTTACCTGATAGGCACCCTGGGCACAAATCTCCTTGGTGACCAGCACCTCCTTGACGAGATCCTCCCGCTCGGCGAGCACGGCCAAGGCGCTGAGTAGCCAACAGTTGCCTAAGACCCCTTGACAGATATCCGATGGCAATGGGGTGCGAAAAACGGCCCACGGCGGATACGCGCCACCATCGCAGTTGATCTCGTGTGGACGACGCCATTGCACGACAGGATTACTGCCATCGGGGACACTACTGCCCGGATTATAGTACAGACTCTTGGGTGCCGGCGGAAATGAATCGTCGACAAAGAGTTCATTGTTATCCCGACAATATTGTATGATATTTTGCCATTTGGTTAATGCCTCCGTCTCCTCCAACTGTCGCAGATTCTCCATCAGTTTGCTCTCCTGCCGTATCTCCGACACACGCATGGATTTCCGAGCCAGTGCATCAGTGAGCACCACATTGACTAAGCCTCGCGAGCTGGAGCAAATGTCACAGACAACGGAGGCGGCACAATTCTCATAGGTGCACGCTGGACATATCCACTTTTTCACCAGCTGCTGCTGCTGCTGCTGTTGCTGCTGCTGCTGTTGAAGATTATAGGCTGAACTGGAGCTGGCTATGGATATATTGCGTGGCACTATGGAGCCGCCGGTGCTGTGACGCTTGGGTATCGCACCCGAGGAGCTGCGCAGCTGCAGCTGTTGTTGCCCTCCAGTTATTGGCGGTGGCAGTGGAGCGACTGCAGCAACGGCAATTGGCGCTGTCGCCGCGGGCACATGGATCGCTCTCGGCGATGGACTGCGCGATGGATGAACCCTCGGCAATTGCAGTTGCCCCAATTGCCCCATTGGTGTATTGATCACTTCGGCCATCGACTGACCACCGCCATGATTCACCATTTGGCCATCCTGCTCCTCATAGGACTGGCCATCGGGACGTTCGCGCACCGAATCCACCGGCAGCAGTCGCATCGATTTGCAGGCACTGCACAGTCCCACCGAAAGCGAATTCTTTAATGTGCAGTGACTGCACGTCCAGAACTCGCCCTTGCGCAGCGTCATGTCCTCAATGGAGGAGATGCTCTTCAGCTTCGAGCCGCCGCAGACAATGCAGGCCATCGCCGTCGAATAGTTGACCAGCGTGCATTTCTTGCAGGTCCAAGGCTCATCGCTGCGTGGCTCCAAGACACCACCACCACCACCTGAAGAAGACAAAGACAGCGGAGGAGGCACTGCGTCATAAATAAAAATATAAACATGAGTAAAGATTTTCAATTAAATTATGAATTTATTCAACTCGATTAAATCGATTAAATTTAACGTTCGTTATAGCTATTTTAAATTTAAAATACGATACAATCGCCCAAAAGTATGCAATTCAATTAAATTATGCATTTACTTAACGTCAGCTAAGAGAATTAGAATTAAGAGCTAGTGACACCAAACTTGATATTTATATAAATATATCGAGCCCTATTTGCGACAATAACGTATGCGCCATTTTCCGAAAAATTTTTTTTATGCCAATATGTTTATAAACACCACCCGCAACTGCACCTAAAATATTACATTTTTATTTTATGTATTTACGGAGATATTGTCCTGTGAATAATAACGTAAGCGACAAATGACACGAAGAAATCAACTTAACGAAACCTAAAAAACTCTCTCCTGTAAAATTGCGTTTTGGCGCATACGTTATTGTCGCAAATAGGGCTCGATATATCCTAAGCAAATTTAGTATTATTTAATTGTTTTACTATGTTTCAAGTCTATCAAGGGTGCCACAGAAATCGCTTTCACTTGAATTTCACTTAAATTTAGATGAAATTTAAGTGAAATTCAAGCGAAAGCGATTTCTGTGGCACCCCCGTATAATACAGTACAATCGCCCAAAAGTATGCAATTCAATTAAATTATGTATTTATTTAACGCCAGTTCAGAGAATTAGAACAAACTGATTCTGAATGAACACCTACGTCTGAGGGACTTTAAGAGATAGTGACACCAAACTTGATATTTATATAAATTTGTATCCTAAGCAGATTTAATTTTATTTAATGTTTCATTATAGCCAATTCTTTTACTAAATCTTGTCGAAAACAATTAAATTTAACGTTTTAAGTTTACAATACAGTACAATCGCCCAAAAGTATGCAAAAAATATTATTCCGTTAACGGCTAAGCTACAACTAAAATGTTTATTAAGAAATCATAGTTATACACTCCTGCCCAAAACTATACGACACCTCAAACATTTTAGTTTCGACCCTCGCAGGAAAAGGAGAAAGCATAATGAAATAAAATGAAGTATGCAGAATAATAGCAAAAAGAGTTCTGCACAAAAGCTGATATTCTGATCTCTGATTGCATCTCGCGTTTTCAAGTAACAGTAAAAAATGCAGAAAAGGTATATTTTTCGCTTGCCTGCAAGTGTATCAAAACTATACGACACATTTCAATTTTTTTGAAATTACTTAATATTTTGTGTTCATTTTGGTATATAAATAATAGTTATTAGTCAACAGAGCCGCCTTAAGCTTTCTCTACCTCAAAAAGTCTCTAAGGCATTGAATTAATTAGGTTTTTTAGAATATTTTGGTCTAATGGAGACTATTATGTCAAAATTTCGCTTTTGAGACTTCCAACGTTCTCAAATTTTGTATTCTTGGCATAAATTCGTCTGGCTAAGATACCTCAAATGTTTTCGATTGAGTTTAAGTCAGAGGAACTAGCTGACCAATCACACACATTGACTGAGTGCTCATTTACATGCGCAATGTCTTTCTGATCTTGTGGATGGATGCATTAAATAAATTCTGTTTCTCCATTTCCTTTCAAAACTGGCAAATATCAATCCTCAAATAGCTTTTCACAATCACCACTCTTCATCTTTGAGCTTGTGAAGCACAGATTAATAGCTCCAGACTTATGAAATGCTCCCCAAACCATTGCGGATCCACCTCCGAAATGGGGTTTGCAAAAAATAAGTGGTTCCTGTGGCAGATCTCGCCAATAGTGCCGAAACCCATCTAAACTGTCAAGATTTAACTTTTTCTCATCCGAAAAAATGATTTAAATGAAAAATATTCAACAAAGCTTTATAAACAAAATAAAGTTAAAATTTTATATTAAGACTCAGTTTTTCTCCAAGTTATTTTCCCCAAACTGAAGTCGGGTTTTTTTGTGGTGGAGTTTTAAGAACGTGTCCTTTTTTAAATATCGTCTGACAATGTTTTCAGATGATTACAGCGTCCACCAAACAGTCATCCGTACCACAGGCTGCCTGCAACATGCAGAAAGTGTGGGGCACGATTCAAATGAATTGCTCGCCTTGAGTATTGTGCGATGTTTATCGCGGTCAGACTGCTTGGGTTTTCTTCCTTAGTTATGATTAACCCATTAATGGCTGCCCATAGATCGGCTGGTACGATTTTGACGAAATTTGGAAATGTGTGCCTAGAAGACCATAGAAGTTGAAAGAAACAAAAAAAAATTTTTATCTTCAAATTTAATTTTTTCGATTTCCATACATTTTTCAGCTATTTTCGATAACATTTTGTATGCAGAAAAACAGCTAGATATTCACCTGTAAAAAACTACAAGTATAACAAGGATAACTAAACTGTTCAAATTTTATACTTATATTTTTATTATTTCTCTTTACTATGAAATTAATTTTGCCTCGATATCTCTCACATGCCCCGAGCTAGAATTTTTAAAGTGTCAATACTTTTTTGGGTATTTAAATACCCATTAGCCGTTAATGGGTTAACACCATATTTATCGAGATCATTTCAAAATTAAGTGATATCACAGCGTTAACGACCGAATTATCCCGATATTTTGCTTGTATTATAGCCATATTCATTATAAGCTCTTATTGTCTCCTTTTTCTCATAGTTTAACAAATTTTCGCGCTGCATTTTATTATAAATGCATTAAATTTTTAACTGAAAAAGAAAAAAAAATAATTGACACCAAACCTTTATCTCTAGACGCTATATTTCAAATGTGTCGTATAGTTTTGATACACTTGCAGGCAAGCGAAAAATATACCTTTTCTGCGTTTTTTACTGTTACTTGAAAACGCGAGATGCAATCAGAGATCAGAATATCAGCTTTTGTGCAGAACTCTTTTTGCTATAATTCTGCATACTTCATTTTATTTCATTATGCTATCTTCTTTTCCTATGAGAGTCGAAACTAAAATTTTCGAGGTGTCGTATAGTTTTGGGCAGGAGTGTAGTACTAATACAATAAAAAAAGCTTAAAACAAAAATTCAATAAAAGGTTTTTTTTTGTTTAGCTTTAAAGCTTTTGCTTAGTATTTTTAATTTGAATATTTGCACATTAAAAATATCTCGTTCCGACTTAAAGAAAAGAAATTTGATTTAATTTAACAAAAATAAAAACAACCATTTTTCTTAGATATGAGCTAAAATTAATTTTTTGCAGGTTTCATATTTTTCAACTCAAAGATATTCCCAATTATCTAGTTAATTATTTTATTTTCAATTTTTAACTCATTGCTTAAATTTGAATGCAATAATCTAGGGAGGATTAATCCAAGAATCAGGAACTCACCAGATGCCGTTGAAGGTAAGTCCATTTGGTTTGTGTTTGTATTTGTATTTGTATTTGGGTTTGTGTTTGTCGCCGCGTCGCACATCTCACAGGATTCGGACCAGAGGCGATTGTAGGCGTAGGAACATTTGCCGCAGGTTCGAAACTTTCGGTTGCCGTGCAAAATCATTGCCTGCGGTTTATTGTCGTTGCGTGCTGCAGCTGGAATGAGACGACCACTTGCCTCATGTGTGCTATGGCCAACAGAAGCAGAGCGAACGAAAGAGACAGTAAGAGAATAATGAAATGAAGAAGAAAGAGAGAGAGAGAGAGAGAGAAAAGTTAGTTGGAATAATCATTAAAGTGCCATCGTGCATTTGATTAAAAAAATTAAAATAAAAATTCAATAAAAATGTACCAAACAAAATAACACATAAATATTAACAAATGAAGCGACTGTTTGTTGTTGTTGTTGTTGTTGTAGTTGCTGCACAATTAAAAGCGAAAAGCAAAAGAAAACAAACGAGAACTTAAGCAAAAATAAACACACAACAAAGCATTTTGTTATCTTCGTCAGACCGAAGTAGCAAGTACCCTATGTGATTCATACCAAAAAAAAAAATAAATTAAATAAAAATCATTCACTCGCTGATAAAGCTAATTGTCCCATGCACTGTCTTTGACAGTGAAATCGACCGACAAATACACTGTTCAAAAAAATGTGAAGCACTTAAATTAGCTATGGCTTAGTTTTAATAATTTCACTGTAGTCTAAAATAATTTAAGCAATAACAATACAAGTAAACAAAAGAAATAACAATTCATTTTAAAACAAAAAGTTAATTGGTTACTTCTATTTGATCCATATTTATCGCAATTTAAATAAAATTAAATTGTATTTCATTTATTTAATCAATTTCGCTTTTGTATAAGTTGATGTAAACAATAAAGATAGGTTAAATAAATAATATTGGATTTTCTTACAATAAAAAAAAGTTGCATTTAGTACTTTGAATTATATGTACATGATAATTACAAAACCTATTTTATTTAGTGAGTAATTATCACAAATCCATTATATATTTGATTTCGTATAATATTTTAAAGTAAAGTAATTTAAATTTCAGAATTTGCAAAGAATTAATAATAATTCCAAGTTACCGCCACTAAATGCTGCAAATTATAGCTAATTCAATTGACAAGAAGTGTTAATACTTTTTGATTTGCCAAAATAATAAATTAAATGTATGATATTACAAATTTCATTATTGCAACTAAACTGATAAAAATAAATGCAATTACTTTGTCGAAATTAGAACTTGTTAAAAAAAGTTACAACTAATTAAATTGAAAAAAGTATTAATACTTTTTAATTTGCCAAAATAATAAATTAAATGTATGATATTACAAATTAAATTATTGCAACTAAACTGAAAAAAATAAATGTAATTACTTTGTCGAAATTAGAACTTATTAAAATTAATTCTATAGCACGCACACTAAATATAACCTACACATAAATAGTTGTAGATTAGTTAACTAACTAATTACTTGCTATGCTAGGCGTGATCGGCAAGTGTATAGACTCTTTTTCTTAATATTTAGTAGGCATAATGTATAATCAGCTAAGCGTAACGCGCAACGCAAACAATAAACGAAATCAAACTGAATGTTAACTGCAAACGTACATACACAATTGCATAGATCGAGTGTATGTATATAGTGAGTACATATTATATATAACGATGTATATAACAAGGTGTATATAGTTCCATGTTTATATACACATATGTATATGCAATTCTGTATGACTAATCGGCAAATTAAGCAGAAACAATAATAAAAAATCGTAAAGCGTAATTGATAAGTGTGCAATTAGTTGTTGTTGCTGTTATGGCTGTTGTTGTTGTTATTGTCATAATCTTTGTTGTTGTTGTTGTTGTTATTTGTGTTGTTATAATTGCGTACATTTTGGATTCAGTCGTTTTGCGGGGTCCCTTCCACACCTTGGCATAAATTGAATGCTCTGACGCATTATAGAAATCGCAAGCAGCAGTTGCTGCTGTTGTTGCGGCGCTTGCAACTATTGTTGCCGTTGATTCTGTATCCATGTTGTTAGTTGTCTCATTGCAAAGCTCATTAGTTGTTGTTGTTGTTGCTGCTGCTGCTGCTGCTACTGTTGTTGTTGTTTCACAGCTGTCGATGAGATCAAAGCTGCTGTTGTTGCTGCTGCTGTTATTGTTGCCCAGTTGCAGCAGCAATTGTGTCTCATTGTTGTGCTTCTTTTTGTGCAGCTTGTGTTGTTTATTAACCTGAGCATAAATAGGCGTTAGTTGTTGTTGTTGTTGTTGCTGCTGTTGCAGTTGCAACTGTTGCTGCTGTGCAATTGCTACACATTCGTTTTCATAGAGCTGCTGATTAAGTTTGTTGTTGTTGCTGCTGCTGCTGTTGCTGTTGCTAGTGTTGTTGCTGGTGCTATTGTTATTGTTGCATGTTGTTGCTGTTGCTGTTGTATCACAGTGTTGCTGCTGCTGCTGCTGCATGTTGTCCGACCAATCGTTGACCGCTATAAAAACTCCGTTACGTGGAATGCTAAACTGTGAGCTCGGTTGTTGTTGTTGTTGCTGTTGCATGCAACTTCCACTGTTGTTGCCGCTGTTGTTTCTCAGCTTCGATTGTCGCATTGGCATTGGCATTGGCTTCACCGCAGCATCTGTTGCTGGTGCTGCTGCTGCTGCTGTTGTTGTTGTTATTGCTGGCGCTGCTTTCGCCGATCGCGACAATGTTGTTATCGTAAAATTATATTTCTTTTTGACTTTGTTGTTTTGGTTCTTGTTGTTGTTATTCTGCTTGCGTCGACAGAACGTATCATTGGCAATGGCAAAACGTGAATTGCTGCAGGGCGCGACAACGGCAACAGTTGGCGGTGGAGTAACTGCATTCAAAGCGGGCGCAACTGCAACAAAGCAAAAGCTTAATCAAAATATTCATTTATACATGGAAGAGACCGCAACGATAATTGTTTTTAATAACATAAATCAGCGGTGGGCACGCATGGGCTCCGGGAGCTAGCGGCTGCTCCCGAATTCAAATTTCGTGCACACCGCTGTCATAAATTATCTGTTGTAATAATTACTTTATGATTGTTAAATACAAAATTTAATGAAATTATTTTCTACTTGAAACGAAGTGATTTTGACAATTTTAATTAAGATAATCGTTACGGTTGGTGGTTTAAGAGAACGGAATGGGATTACTTACTGTGTGGCAGATTGAAGATATCTTTGCTGAAGTTGTTCACATAGCAGACATGACAACTGCGTGCCGAGGATGCAACTGAGCTCGAGGATGCGGAGGATGTGCTCAGGCTTTGAGTGCGTCGCAAGTAGGAGGTGCCACCACGACGTGACTGCCAACGTTTGGAATGTGAATGTTGTTGATGCTGTTGTTGTTGTTGCTGCTGCTCCAGCTGTGATTGTGATGTAGGCTGATCATGCAACAATTGGCGTTCTCTTTCCCGTTCCCGTTCCCGTTCCCTTTCCTGTTGTCCCTGCTGTGCCTGTTCCTTTTCTCCGCTCAACTCCAGTTGCACCGTGGCGGCGGAATTGGATATTGAAGTGGAAATGGAATTGGAACTTGATGTTGTTGCCGCTGCTGCAGTTGTTGTTGTTGTCGTTGTTGTTGCTGCTGCTGCTGCTGTCGCTGGCGTCTCATGGCGACGCGTCGTGCCGAGCGTCTCCTTGTAGATGGGCGCCAAATAGCTGACCGTGTCACAGATGACACAATGCCATGTCACGGAATTGTTATCCGTATCGCAATGACGACAAATCCAGCGACGATTCAATGCCGGATTCGAAAAGTGCCGATATAATTCAATGGAGCTCTTAATGTATTTACGCGTCTCCTCACAGTTCTGACAATTGGCTGGTAAATTTTGGCCATTGCGTTGCGGACGCTTCAAGCAGCCGCGCAGCAGGGATTTATAGACATGTCCATGGCCATAATTAATCCCTATACCAACACCAACACCAACACCTATACCAATCCCTTGGCCCTGTTTCTGCTCGTTTCTGCTGCTGTAAATTGGGGTGGAGGAGGAGCAATTAATTCAAGTATTTACCAGCTTTATTTTTTCTTCTTCAATTTTCCTTCATATTATTTGTTTTTTTTTTTATTTGCCAATCTTCTTTTTATTTTACATTTTGTTTTCACTGTGCAGCAGACAAAAGTCGAATCAATAAAATTGTAAACAAAGTTTCGTTTGTTATAAATCGATTTTTCCCCAAAAAAGAGAAAAATAACAACAAAAAAATACCAAAAAATAAAACTCTTTTTTTTTTGTTGGTCAGCTTTGTTGTTGCTGTTTTTGCTGCTCCTGCTGCTGCTGCAGTTGCTTCAATTGTTGTTGTTGTTATTGTGTATACATACTGACAGATAGATAGCGATAGAGAGTGAGTGAAAGAACGCGAGCACAGGACAAACACACGCACGCACACATTTGCACATTTGGTTTTTGTTTTGTGTAACGGTAAACGTTAGCTGGAGCTTTTGTGCCCACGCACACATACATATGCATTGCTTGTTTGCCTGACTCTATGTGTGTGTGTGTGTTTGTGTGTGTGCACATATACATTTGTATACACTGTATGCTTACCTGGTCACAGCTTTGTGCTTATCAACAATTGTCGCGACCTCCTCATCACACTCGGTGGCCAACTCCGCTGCAGCCGACACCACCCCCGTTAGAGTGGCTGTGCCGCCTCCGCCTCTTGTGCCCACCAATAAGTTTTCATGTCGATGTTGTTGTTGCTGCTGCTGCTGCTGTTGTTGATGTATCCAAGTGCTTTGGTGTCGCGGCTGCTGCTGCTGCTGCTGCTGCCGTGACTGATGATGATGTTGTTGGTATAATGTTGCGGTAGGACTGGGGAATACCTTTCGCACGGTGCCACAATTAAAGCATTTCAATGATTCTGTTGGATTTATCGTATTGCACTTGGTGCATGACCATTGTAATACCGAAGATATTGTGCCCATATTGTTACAAACAACAAAACACTTGCAATCACTTCAAATCAAAATTCACATACGAAACTCACGCACAATTCACGATGCTCTTGTGTATGTGTGTGTGTGTGTGTAAGTGAGGAGAGAGAGGGGGAGGGGGACCCAGAAGCTGTAGCTGTTTTTGTTGGTGGAAGGAAAGTGTGTGTGAGTGTGTATGTTTGTGCAGAGTTCACAGCCAGCAGTTGATAATTGCATTTAACTGTCTCACGCGGCGCGCTGATTTAATACTTTGAACTGTTGCACCACAACACATATTTAGTATATATTGTGGGTGCCAACCTTGTTGTAGATACAGATCCTTCTTAAGCAACAATAAGCTAGCGCCCGCTGGCGGCTAGAGTTGTGTCGTTTCGTTCTGAAATCATATGGCAGCCCTGGCTAAACCCAATGTAGAGGTGGAGCAACATTGAGTGAAACATCGATGTCGTCGATGCTTGCAAAACATCGGAGCCATCGGTGACTGGTAGACCACTATCGAATACTTTCATATACAACAAAAATAAACAATACTGATAATTACACGATTCTCTAAAATATTGGAAAGAAAGAATTTCAAAATCTTATGAGAAATATGTTCAATACGATTCCTTTTACAGATGAGATTTTGACAAGACACATCTCACACCTCTAATAAATAAATCCATTAATCAGCTGATTGCATTAAAAAAAAGGTGGCATCTTGGCAACGGTATCATATTTGACAATATTTAGCTCTATTCAGAAAAGTTGCTTAATATCAACATTTTTTTTTTTAATAAATATTGAAGATATAATTTTGAAAATTTTACTCGAATTTTTGTTGAATTTTAGTCGAATTTTCAAGATTTTTTTTTTTGAATTTCTTACTAAACTTGACCACGCGAAGGGTGTCGTGCACCAAACTAATTTTGGAATGAACTTCATTATTAAAAAAAAAATGTTGAATTTTTGTTTTTTGCATTTAGGTACAAATTTTTAGTATATTTTTGAAAAAATAATTATATATCGTTTTTTGTAACGCAACGCGATGATGGATGGAAATCGATGGATTTCAGCCCACCAAACCTACAGATGAGCGATAGTTATCACAATCTGCATTTTAGAGTGGACATAAACAAGGATATCGAAACTAGTTGATAAAAACAATCAAATAAACTGCTTTTTATTTGATGAACAGCAGCATGCAACAAAATATTTGCATACCAATGTACAGTAAAAGGTGCGCAAATGTTGGGCAATAAAGATATACAACAATTGCTGTTATCTTTCAATGATGGCAAAATGTTGCAATATCGCTCATCACTAAGCAGTGTAGAGTGTGACCAAAGAAAATTAGCGTCAAAATATCGCCCTGCAGTGCAATCAGTGGTAGTTCTATTTGACAAAAATACTGACACTGCTATTTGAATGTATCGAATTATTCTTGCGGGATAAAATCTGTCGAAATTAGGTTGAATATGCATGGTATTTATATATTATTATTATTGCTTCCAATATGATTAATAAGGAGATTTATTTAAATAGGATTTAATTTTATAATATCTAATAACTTATCGCTCATCGCTTATCGATAAACATCAGTTGCCGTTCCTCGTGCGAACTAAACGTGTTTTGTGTTTTGCTAATAAACAATTTATTTAAAGCAAACGGCATGCAAAACCGAAAACCCAAAGGTCCTGGCAAGCCAGGACCAAGACCGCCCAAGCATGGCAGCAGCAACAACAAGAGCCACAACAACCATAAAGGTGGCAAACAGTTCAAACAAAAGCGTTCCAAAGATTTCGCGATTTCAAAACTGGCCGCAACCGACAGTGAAATTCAGGAACTTCGATCGAAATACGAAGACATCGATGCGAGCAGCATTAAGACTTTTGCAGATTTCCCCTTCTCGCAAAAGACCAAAAGGGCATTGGCCGAGTTCAAGTTCACGACGCCCACGGAAGTGCAGCGCCAGAGCATCGGACCAGCGCTCCAGGGGAAGGACGTGCTCGGCGCGGCGATTACGGGCAGCGGCAAGACGTTGGCTTTTCTCCTACCGGTATGACAAAGGGATTCATGTACAATACTTATACCCTATACACCCTGTACTTGCAGGGTGCAAAGGGTCTGTTAAGTTAATCAAAAGCACAATAGGCGCAACAGTTAGTCAAGTAATTGTTTTGACAAATTAAATAATTCACATACTTTTTATACCCTGGGGGTATATTAAGTTTGTTCCAAATAAAGTCCATATATTCTTGATCAGGAAATTGTAGGAACATGCCCAAAAACTAATCATCAACTTTCAACACGATTGGGCCATAAATAGTGAAGATATTAACAATTTTCTCGAACGCATTCCAATGGCAATAGAATTAATAGTTAATGAATTCATTTAACATTTACTCTGCCAAAATGCACAACGAGTATGTACAGGGGTGGTCAAAAGTATTTTCACAAAAGTAAAGTTAATTGTACTCGTAATTTGAACTTACTTCATGTAAAGTTTGGTATCAATGAAAAGGTCTTTTGAATTCCTTTCAAATGATACAAAACCCATTAAGTACCCATTGATAAATTTAAGTTTTTGTAAAAGTAAATTTTTTTGACTTTTTTCCTGGATCTCAAACAAAAAATGTTTTGATGCAAAAAGTTACTTCAAACAATAGTGACTGCAAAAAAAAAATTTAAAAAAATCTCTTCGCTAGTGTTTTTTATAATTTTTTGAAAACTTCCAAAAAGGCCCTTTTTCCTCATTTTCGTGCAAAAAGGGCTTTTACAAAAGCTCAAATTTATCAAGGCCTAGGCCCAGGGTATATTACTGTCGAGTGCACTCGATTGTTCCGCTTGCTTATTATCATTTTTGAAATTATTAAATCCAATGGATCTAATTATTTCTTTTGCTTAACTTGTTCTGTGTACAATACCAATTTCAAAAAGAGCTAGAGCCTTGAGTTAATAAATGAAATGGGCGGTACGATTTTCAAATAAAGTAAATAAATATTTAATTTCCACAGAAAAATCCAACTTAAAATTTTTGAAAAACATGTCCACTTTTATAGTTGATTATGTATTTATATATATTTTTTAGGTGCTGGAGCATCTGTATATGAACAAATGGTCGCGCTCCGACGGCGTGGGCGCCATCATCATCTCCCCGACCCGCGAGCTCGCCTACCAGATCTTCGAGACGCTGAAGAAGGTGGGCAAGCATCATGACTTCTCGGCGGGTCTCATCATTGGCGGCAAGAATCTGAAATTTGAGCGCACGCGAATGGATCAATGCAATATATTGATCTGTACGCCAGGACGACTGCTCCAGCATATGGATGAGAATCCGCTGTTTAATACAACAACTATGGAAATGCTGGTGCTGGATGAGGCGGATCGTTGTCTGGATATGGGTTTTCAAAAATGCTTAAATTCAATTATCGAGAATTTTCCGCCCGATCGTCAGACGTTGTTGTTTTCGGCAACACAAACGAATTCTCTACAGGATTTGGCGCGTCTCAATTTAAAGGAGCCAGTTTATGTGGGCTATGGAGAAGGTGGAGGAACCTCCGGCTCATCCTCGTCAGCTGCAGTGTTGGCCGTGCCGGAGCTGCTGCAACAGAGCTTTGTGGTGTTGCCGCTGGAGGAGAAGATTACCATGCTGTGGTCGTTTATCAAGAATCATCTAAAGCAAAAGATTATTGTATTTGTGGCGAGCTGTAAGCAGGCCAAATATCTCTATGAGATCTTTTGTAAATTGCGTCCCGGAGTGGGACTATTGGCGCTCTATGGTACACTGCATCAGGATAAACGCATTGCCATCTATGAGGATTTCCTGCGCAAGAGTCATGTGGTCATGTTTGCCACAGATGTGGCATCGCGTGGTCTCGATTTTCCCTCGGTCAATTGGGTGCTCCAACTGGACTGTCCCGAGGATGTCTCACAGTATATACATCGAGCTGGACGCTCGGCCAGGAATAAATCGCGTGGCGAATGTTTGCTGGTGTTGACGCCCAGCGAGGAGGAGCATATGATTGGTGCCCTGAAGGAGCAACTCAAGTTGGACATACGTTGTGTGCACATTGATCCCAAGAAGCTATTCTCGCCGCGTGTCAAGATCGAGGCATTCCTGGCCCAATTTCCCGAGCTGCGGGCGTCGGCACAGCGCGCCTTTTTATCATATTTAAAGTCTGTCTTTCTGATGCGCAACAAGCGCATGTTTAATGTGCACAGCTTGAATCTGGATGCATATGCTCAAAGTCTGGGACTGGCGGTGACACCACGAGTGCCTTTCCTCCGTCCCAATTGGAAACAAAAGCAGGAGCAGGAAAAGCAGCAGGAACAGCCGGAGCAGCCAAAGCAGCAGCAGCAGCAGCAACAAAAGGCCACCACCAATTTCGAGGCGGAGAGCAGCGACGAGGACGAGGATGAGGATTTCATTCAGATTAAGCGACGCGATCATGATGTGGAAGGTACCACCGAGGATTTGGAGCGCACTTCGGTGAATTCCGACGCCGAGGAGACGCCTCTTGTAGTGCCCAAGCGTGAGCCCAAGCTGGTGACCAAAGCGGCGCTGGCCAAGAAGGCGCTCAAAAAGCAACTGCAAATCAACTCCAAGCTCAAGTTCAACGATGAAGGCGAATCCTTGGCCGATGAGCGCAACCAAATGAAGGCGTTATTAACCACAAAGAGCAAGAAACAACAACAGCAGGATGACGATGGTGGCATCAACTTGATGTTATCCAAGGCGCTGCTCAATGAGGAGGATCAATACGATAAGCAGCGTTTCCGGGAGCTGGTGAAGAAGCGTCATAAGCTGCAACGCGAGAAGCTGCGCAAAAAGGCCGAGCAACAACAGAGCGACGAGGACGAGGAGGAAGATGAGCAAGAGAAGCAGCAAGGAAAGAAGGGTGTCCAACTGGATGTGGACAGCGATAGCGAAGCATCTGTGGATCTCAGTTGGTTGCCAGATCCCGATAAGATTTACAACAAAAAGCAAGGGCAGGAGCAACAAGATGATGATGATGATGATGATGAGAAAGATGACCAAGATGTGGCTGATTCTGATGATGATGACGATGACGAACCTGTTCCTAAAAAGTCTAGAATAACAGATAAACTAACATTGTTGGACACGGAGGCCATCGCGGCCAATTTGTTGGCCAGTTAAATTCGGGGGACATTTTTAGATAAAACAGGGGGAAAATCAAGCTAAAAATCGATTCAATAAAAAAGTTATTTGAAAAAAACAAATGCCCAAACATTTATTTCTCTTTCACTCCTTTTTCTGTGGACTTCACAAACAACAGTTAGTCTCGTAATTCCATAGACAAAGATAAAAACTCACATAAATTATTGCAATTATTAAAAAGTAGTTAACGAGTTGCTTCGTTATTCTTTTTATTTTTTTTAGCATATTTTAGAGAATAAAATGTAAAAGAAACAATTCTGTTTTGTTTTTTATTTATAGTAAAATATGCGTGTTTTTAAACATCGTCACAACAATTACCAGACCAACTGTATGCTGTGAGAAAGTTTATTATGGGGCAAAAGGAGAAGGGCAGAGAGTTTGCTATTGGGAAATAGGGTTAAAATCAATCTAAAATCTATTCAATAAAAACGGCAACTCTAAATGCTTCACAAATGTTTGGAAAATGCCCACAAATTTTATTTTTCTTGCACTCGAATTTTATAGCCTTCACATACAGTTAGTACAGTAATTCTTATGACAGAGGAAAACATATGCTCAACTATTTTTAAAAGTTAAACGCAATAGAGCTTGTTTTTTTTAAATTTAAAACAATTTGACATTATTTTGCACAATAAAATATGTGAATTTTTCAACTTTGTCAAAACAATTACTTGACTACCTGTATGCTTGAGAGAGGGAGAGAGAGAGTTGGTAATGGGGCCAAAGGGAAAGGTGGTTTGGGAGAGTTTGCTTGTCAGTGGAAGGGGGCGGGGGCGGAGGAAAGGGGGGGGGGCATAAAATTAGCTTTTAAAAATATCATTACACATCACGTCAAATTACATTTTGTTGAGACATATTTTCGCATTTTGTTTTTCGTTTTTCTTTAGCGTATATAAATAAATGCATACACATATATACCGTTAATCCTGTGCATGTACATTCGTGTACAAATAATGCAATAGACACACATCTATACAAATTATACTATATATTGGTTATTTTTTTCTGTTTGTTTTTTTGTTTTTGTTGTCATTCTCTTCTCTCTTTTTTTTTCGCCCATCAATTTTTCTTTCCTTTTTAAATACGATTTTGCGTTTTTTTTGTTTTCATTCCATTTTGTTTTTTTTTTTTTTTAAGTTTGAGGTCCGTTCAGACACAAGATACACAATTATATAATTAAGTTTATAAAAAATTAATGCTCAATTACAAGAAATAACACTTACGCTTATGTTGTCTACGTTTTTTTTTCTTATTTTGTTTTAGTTAAAATACATATATATGTATAGCAGTTGTATATGTATTTATCGGATTTTTTTTGTTTTTGCCATATGTAGAGTAGATCATGGTGCCATCAATATACAAGGTGTCGCCTGCCAATGTGGTGAAGCACGTAAATACCTGCACCACTCACTGTCATAATCAGTGTACCCAAAAAAGAGTAAAACACATGGAAATACTTTGTATCACCTTGTATATTTTGGACACCATGGAGTAGAGCACACAATAATAGTAGCTGAGAGCTAAAGACAAAGAGAGTGAGTGAGTTTGACAGTTTTTTTTTGTTTTTTTTTTGCTTCCTTTGTGGTAAGCGCGGGAGGAAGGGGGAAATTTGTTTTGGAATGGAGGGAGGAGTACCGTTATCATCATTAGCGCTAATACTTAATACATTTCATCTTTTAGACACAATTCTGTTTTCTTATACATATACATATATAAATACACATAAAAGAACAAGCATACACATACACACACAGCCGCACGCACGCACACGCACACACACACACACATACAAAGAGATTCACATTTAGTAGCTGGAATTGTTTTTGTTTTGTTTTCTTTCGTTTTGTTTACTTTGCAGTTGCGTCTGCTTCTTCCTCTAATTAGACATACATAGCATATAATATACATATAATGCATTAGTTTATCATTATTATAATTTTGTTTTTTTTTTGTTTTTGTTTTTTAACTATCATTTTAACATACAATACACAATTAATAAATTTGTTTAATTTTTGCGCTCTCTTCGCTTCCCCACTCCGCCCCCTCCCACCACACACACGCCACGTGAGCAGAATGCGCCGCCTCAGGAGCGGCTCAGGTGCCAGGCGGTATTGGGCGTGGGGCAGGGAGGGGGCGGAGTGGGATAAGCACAAAAAACTATGCGTTTACATATATCACGGAAACACAACAAAGCCATTAATACAAAATACAAAAATATGTATATCCATATATACACCCAGCGACAAAAAAAAGCCGCACTCTTTCTTTTACTATAACAGCTATTAAGTCAAGTATTCAAATTTAAAAAATATATTTGGAAAGGTCATCTAAATTCCGTTTGAATGATGCATAACTTTCCTTAACCCATTAAGTACCCATTAAAATATACGAATTTTGGAAAAAAAAAAAATCGACCTCTTTTCCTCGATTTTTCCAAAAAAAATTTTTGATGCAAAAACATTCTTAAAACAATTTTAGGAGTGACTGCAAAAAAAAATTTTCAAAAATATTTTTGTTAGTATTTTTGATAATTGTTTGAAAATCCCAAAAATGACCATTTTAACCCATTTTCATGCAAGTACCTATTTTAGCAGGTTTTTTCAAACAATTATAAAAAATACTAACAAAATATTTTTGAAATTTTTTTGCAGTCACTCTAAAATTGTTTTAAGAATGTTTTTGCATCAAAAATTTTTTTGGAAACAGGAGTCGAGGTCTTTTTCCAAAATTCGTATATTTTAATGGGTACTTAATGGGTTGGAAAGTTATGCATCATTCAAACGGAATTTAATGACCTTTCAAATATATTTTTAAATTTGAATACTTGACTTCCAATAGCTGTTATATTAAAGAAAGAGTGCGGCTTTTTTTTGTCGCTGGGTGTATATATATTTAGTTTAAAATGTGTATATAAATACATGTATATATAGATATACATACACATATAAAAAAATAAATATACCCTACTTAACTAATTGGTTTTCATTTATACTTTCGTTTTTTCTTTCTTGCATTATCAAATACTTTACAATATAAACTCACACTCACACACAGTCGCATACGCACGCACACGCACACGCTCACGCATACACATAAATATGTATGTATATAATATATGCATTCTCATACTGTTGCGTTTTACATAAAAATGACGACGACCATTTTACGAGACTTTTTTGCTGCCTTTCGTTTTCGAGTACATTTTTAATGATCTTTAAATCGATCGATGGGTTCATTCTTCTTCTTCTTCTTCTTTTACTTTATCTTTTAACTTTTCTAACTTGTTCGTCTCTTTGTTGCCGTCTCTCTCTCGCTCTCTATCTATCTAAACTAAGCCTAGACCATAACAAAAGCATCTTTGCCACAAAATAGATACGGGAATTGATCGATCATCGTCTGGACAATATCCTCCAAGTACGGACGCAGCTGCTCAAAATGCCCCATATCGGTAAAATCAATGGGTATCAATGTGGGCCACCAGCAAATGGCCAAATTCTTGCTATCCATGCTATTTAACTTGGAATTATCCGAGACGCTAAAAACAAAAAAATAAAATAAAATATATAAAAAATATTAGAATACTTTCAAAGGAATTCTCTTAAATATTTTTTTTAACTTACTGCACAAAGTGCTGGAATATGTATTTGAGTATGGCAAAATTGATGGGTGGTAGTTTCTGTAGCAATGATTTTAAAGCTATCAAACGGCAGCTGCGATCGGTTTTCACCTCCACGTTAAGTTTTGATGGGCCGACGCCTCGTGAACCTGCAATAAGAAATCGAGAAAAATAATTGATTAAAATCTGAGCAACGTCCATTTAAGTTAAAAGAAAAAAGTTCAGTTTTTGAGCAATAATTTTAAATTTAAAACTTTTGGATTTTGAATTAAGAAAAAATAAATTAGGATAAATCTATTTCATTAACAATTAGAAATATAAGCTTGACTTTTTCTGCCTTTTGATGAATATTCTTTGAAATAGTAAGATGGTACAAAATATAAGTATAGAAGAAGATAGATATATCTAGAAAGATTCTAAATAAATGGTACAACAATTTTTAATGTTTTTTTGTTAGTTCCATTTTGAGAGTATTTCTAAAACTTGGACAAAATTATAAAACAGTATTTTAAAATACAAAAAAACAGGTTCGATAAGTAATATTTAACTAACCGGCAATCTCTTCCAGCTCCTTGATGATATCCTTGCTGAAAAGCGGCGGCAACCGTTTCGAAAAGAAATCCTTGAGCGCTGTGGCGACCGCATTCACCGGAATGTCTAGCACATCAATAATTGTATTGGTGTCTAAATGGAGAAAATGGCATTATAAAAAATTTAGAGGTTTTTCAAAAAACTTGAAATTTGAAAACTGACCCTCCTCGAAGCGTTGAAAGAGCATATCGACATGTGCCCTGCTTCCTGGCACCCGATAAATGCCCTCCGAGTCGAGTCCTTCCTTCTCAATGAACTCAACGCATTTGATAAGGAATATGGGAATTTCATCTTTGTCCGATGTGATCATCAGTTTGCCGAATTGCGCCTCTGTTGTTTCAGTTAATCCCTTGGCGTTCTGTTTGAGCTTTCGCTTGAGCTTCTTCTCCTGCTCCTTTTCCTTTTCCTGCAGTTTGCGTAGACGTGCCGTCTCCTCTTTGATGCGACGCTTTTCCAATTTCTCAAAGTCCTTCAAGCATTTGGCATTCATATTGAATTCGGGCAAGTTCTCGGCACCAAAAATTCCAGTTGCCGTCAATTCTGGCACCATCGAATACTATTTAATTGAGATTGGATTTAGTTAGACTGAAGCAAGGATTTCGTTTTAAAGGACTCACCTCAGGCGACTTGTCGCTCTTCATAAAATCGGGAACAACGCCAGCCTCCGCTTTTTCTACATTTAAATTAAAGAGTGACAATTTAATATGAATGTCCCTTAACAGTGCTAAAATTGTACTTTCGTTTTAAAATGTTAACATAATTGTCTAAATTTTTTACTGCAGTTTTCTAAATTTTAACAGCGCTGTTAGCATAACTAGAAAAGTTAGTAGCAGCATGTTCATCTTTTAAATCAGCGGTGGGCACGAAAACTTAATTCGGAAGCATTACAACAACAGCCCTATTAGAGTCTACCTAAGTTGGGAGCAGCCGCGCTCCGGAGCCACTGCGTGCCCACCGCTGTTTTAAATGGAAGTTTCTCAATGTTATATTGAGAGTTCCTTAACAGTGTTGAAATTTAACAATAATGATAATACACATATTAAATTTTTAATAATAATTAATAAATGATATAATGAATTTAATAGCCAATTTTAATCGTTTTTAAGTAAAATTTATATGGATCAAATACTAAAAAAGAACAAATAATGAAAGAAAATAAAAAGAAAACACGACACATACTTTTCTCACCTGCAGCTGCAACGGCGGCCATGCGTTGATAGTGTGACGGTATCTCTGGCGGACTGACGTAGGCGCCAAATGGCGGAACACGTGGCGTCTGCACCGGAATGGCGACTTTCTTCTTCTTGTTCTTCTTGGTGGTGGCCGCCTTCTTATTGGCCTTGTAATACGCATTCTGCTGACGGACACGACGCTCCGTTGAGCTGGCACAGCTATCTGACTCCGTGCAGTCTAAATTATCAACAAAATAACAAGAGAATTGTGATTATTAATCATGGTACAATTCTAGTATTGCGCTTATTAATGGGTTAAGCTTTCACGAAAGCTATAGAAATTAAAAATAAACTAAAAAATGTAATGCTATATCTATTGAAATAATCGAAAACTAGCAAAAAAAAAAAAATAATAAGAATACTGAAATATAAAATATTCAGGGGTGCCACTAAAATCGCTTTTACTTGAATTTTACTTTAATTTCATACAAATTTAAGTGAAATTGAAGCGAAAGCGATTTCTGCGGCACCCCTGATTGATGCAAAATCAATTTACCGATTTAATAATGAAAAATCGCCAATTTTACTATGGAAATCGTAAAAGTTTTGACTAATTTGTGGACTCAAAGCTAGCGAAAAAATATTAGTAGGTTACTATAAAAACATGACTTCGAAAATTATAAAAAAATACTGCTAAGTTTCCGAAATGAGCAAAATTTATAAGCTGAATTATACGAGTTGAAAATTTATAAAAGCCTTAAAAGGGTAAATTATGAAAATAATCAACAAAAAATTTATAATTTTCCAATCGTATTTATGAAATGAAGATTAATGTGTAAGAAACAGAGAAAGAATATGTGTGTGCAGTGGAAAGAGGATTTTACTGTGATATGAAAATTTCTTTGCGAATTAAGGAGACAAGAACTTAATTTGGATACAGCCAATTAATATATATTTTTTAATATGGAGTTAAGTGTGTAAAAAATAGAAAAGTACACATTTTTCTAATGGACAGTGGACAATAGCTACTACTATTGTAATATTATTATATCAATTGATCGTCGGAAATGAAAAAAGGATTCAGATAGGAGGAGAAGGGAAGAAGGGAGGAAAATGGGAAAGGAAGGCCTACCTTCATTTTCATAAATTTGCTCATATTCGGCTAATTCTTCGGAATCCTCATCCTCACCATCGAGCTGGGCATGATCATAACGCTTAGCATCCTTCTCACCTCCATCACATCCGGCCAAATATGATTCGGCCATGCTGCCGCTGCCACTGCTGCTGAAATTCATCTTGGCAACGGCATCGCTGACTAACTGAAAGTTTTTCATGTTCAGTTTGCCCGGTTGTTGTGTGGGCAGCGTGAATGTTGATGAGCTCATGGCACAGTTGTTTCGACTGGGCGCTTCACCCACCTTCAACGTTTGGCTTGGCCCCTTTGGACGTATCTTATTCAAATTGGAATCAATGTGTCGCCTTCCGGTTGTATACGCATGAGTCGATCCACTAAAATTATTCCAAATCGAATTCTTGTTCATATTCCGTCTCGGATCATTTTTATCCTCCAGCCATTCTGCAATTATTCGAAAATTATCATCATCATTTGACTTGACATCGGGAATCGCATCTAATACAAATCACATTCTATGTTCGAAAAAAAGGCTAAAAGGCAAGCAGTGCAGTGGGAACAGCGCCAGGGTGGATGGAGTGTGCGAGGAGAAACAGGAAAAAGGTCAAGGGTCAAGAGGACAACATTTTTTTATCAAAACTATAAAAGAAAGTGCTAAGGGCTACAGCAAAAAGGGGAACGATTCTTCATGTCCATGTCTAGGGCAGAGAAAGGCTGGGAGGAGAGAGGAGGGGGTTGGATTTCGCTACAGTTCGTGCAGGAATACTACAGACATGCCTCTTTCCACTAAACAACTTACATTTCTCTACATTTTTTTACATATTTATTCAACTATTATTCGCCACTTTCCATTATGAAATGTGCAACAGTAAATTTACATTTGACTGAGATATTTTGATATTTTCCACTTAAATGATTGTAAAGTAAAGTTTGATATGATTTTGTCCAAGTTGGTTTAATATATAAATATCACAAAATCATATCGCCAGAAAAAGTATCACACAAAACTGGTACATCAATATGTCGAGATTTCTTTTAAATTAATTTTCATTATGACGATTGCTTCAATTCATTGATAAGACATCGTGAATATTAATTATAAAATAAGATCTCTGAAAAACATTCAGGGCGAATGCAGACATTTTTATTAAATGCACAAAAACTCAATTTGTACAATTTGTTTTATGATAAAGAAAATTATGTAAAAACGTAGAAAAAAGTATATACATTTTTTAATCGTGAAAAGAGCCAACAATTGAGCATATGCATGT
>JBAMBJ010001192.1:0-27795 GCA_037043495.1 Drosophila recens | reverse complement strand
AAAAATCATTCAATATATTTGTAACCAATAATTTAAAATGTTTAATAAAAGAAGGAAAAACGATGATCAAATTAATTTACTTAAGGCTAATTTTATGTAGTTCAGTTTGAAAATATCAAAATAAATAAAAAGTTTCAAAGTCTGGGAACACTTAAATAAATATACTCTTCTTTAAGCAACACTTTAAGGGAATTTGGGCAATTAGAGGGTACATCAAGTGCCAAAAGCTGCGCTGCGCTAACGTTTGTATCTTGCAGATACAAAAATTGCATCGCAGCGCAGCGCGTGCCGCCAAACGGCAGTTAAAACAAAAAAAAAACTGAAAATGAAAATGAAAATGGTTAGCTCATCGCCCAACGCGGCGGCTGTGAAGAGGCGGCAACAATGTGGCTGCAAAAATGGGAGGCGGGAGGGCGGGCGTCTGGGGGCGGGGCAGAGTAACTGCCTGTTGTTTTTATTAATTACACGGCAGCAGCAGCTGTTGCTGAAGGGGAGTGAGAGAAGGGAAAGGGAGGGAGGGGAGACAAACTGAGGCAGCTTCGTTTGGTTGCGCATGCGCCACAAATTTGTTGCATTTATGCGAGATTTTTATTATGATTTCATTTTCATTTTTTTGTTTTTTCGTACTTTGCTAAAACTACAAACAACAACAACAACAAGAGCCACAACAATAAATTGTGTAGCAAAAAAAAAGATTGCATTGTTGCTGAATTACGAGTGTGATCACTGTGATTACGATGATCACTGCTAAACAGTTCAGATCGGATTAATCATTAAACAGAACACGCTGAATCTAGTGGGAATTCAAAAACTTGTGAAGTACAGAATGATTACTTTAGAATGATGTCTTTTAATCTTAGCTTAACAACTGATCTATTAAATCTACAAACTGCAAAATTTAAGACCTGCACTAGCTATAAATTGGATCATTTTAAGTATTCCTAGTTAAACTTTGTTTTGTTTTAACAATATTTTGACAATATGAATTTACCCTTGACACTTTGAAATATTTTCAGAGCAGAGAGAAATAAAATAAGATACTTTTATTCAATATTTTAATATATTTAAGATTTGATTCATCTATGAGAATTTAAATTTTTATTTAAATTAAAAATATATTTGTAGGCATTTTAGTATAGATTGAATTAGATTCATACTGATCTATCTATCATATATTTCTTTATCTATAAGTTTCTAAAGCTGTAAATAAAAAATATGTGCTAATCTTAAAGCAAAAAAACTAGGATCACATACTAAATAATTGATTATATTAATTTATCTATATCTATCCTTTGATTCTTTCTTTCATTGAACGTATATATATATCTATCTAAAATATGTTTCAATCACTCAATTTTTTGAATATTATAGTTTTATCTTCTTATAGATTACTACTTCCTATAATAAAAAAAAAAATTAAATATATCATACATAATATTTCATTCTTTTTATAGATTACTACTTTCCATAAACAAAAATTTGTATTGATCTCAATTTATACACATATAGATATGTACATAAATGAAACAGATCGTCGCCTCCCACAAAATTTAGCTTAATATCAACTTTGACCTTCAATTTCGATGGCATTTAACTGGGCTGAAGATTTCTGAAGTTTTCATCTGTCGAGTTCCCAGCACTGGCGCAAGTTCAAGTGCCTTACAAATGGAAAACACAGACAGACAGACAAAGGGACAGACATGTAAGACATAACTCAGTTTCATTGTGATTTTGTCAAAAAAAGAGAAATAACAAAAATTGTTGGTCTGCTGTTGTATATGTTTGTTGTTTGAGTTATGACTAACGAGACGAGCTACCAGATACCAGATATTAGAGCTACAAGATACAAGATACAAGCTGGACAAGTTGAAGAGGGCTAACGGAAACTGTTGACCGACCAACCGACCGCCCTGTTGAGTAGTTGACAATTGGTAGTTGGTACACTGTACGAAAAAGTCTAAGGAAATATTTTAGGGAATATTTGTACAACTAGTCTTTATATAGAGAACGTATTGAAAATATTATTATTTTAATATTAGTTATTATTATTTAAATTATATATTTTAGGTAATGTTCTGAATAAAAAATAGATGATTTCAATATTTTACTAGCTAAACATTCAGTTTGGAGTAATATAGGAATTAAGTTAGATATATTATTACAGTAAGTTAAAATTTTTAAATTAAACTTGAGTTTAAACAACAAAAAATGTATTGTCTAAACTTTTAATTTTATTCAGTTAATAATTTAGTTACATAAAAACAAAGCATAACATTATGGAAATGATTATGTTTAACTTTGGAAAAGATAAAGTTTTTAAATTCAAATTGTCTAATAATAAGTTTAAATTAAAGACGCTCTCAATATTATATAACAATAAATATATAAATTATAAATGCAATAAGCTCAAATATTTCAATATTAAGACAAGTAATTTAAAGAAAAGTTTTAGCATTTGTTTTCTCTGAGTGTAGTCGAAAACAGTTGTAAACAGTTGGTCAGTTTCCCAGTTGTGGGACAACTCGGCTAGCTTTCATCTAAAATGTGTGTGTGTGTATTTGGGTGTGTGTGTGTTTGGGTGTGTGTAGAGAGTGCAAAGTGTGTGTAGATTTTATGGCTATAAAACATGTGGAGTTTTGTGAAGTTTTGTCGCTTCATTTGTTAGTCTGGGGCGCAGTTAAGAAACCCAACGACACGGGTCAAAAGGTGCTGAGAAAGAACCAGAAAGTCTTCAAAAAAAGACTTAACAAATGATGACAAAAATGATGCTGAAATTGTGCTAAAAGCCCCAAGACACAAAACTTGTTTAAACTTTATTTTTTGGGAGCTGACTAGGCGGTATTTTTTTTTGTTTTTTTTTTTTTGCTTTACAGTTTCCAAATGAGTTTCTTCTGAGGCGTTTTCAAAACAGTTTTTTATTACAGGGCGCTGAAAGAACCTCGGACTAATTAGGCAGCAGCTGAAACTGAAGCTGAATATGAAGCTGAAAAACAGAAGACTGACCTGAATGAAAAGTAAACCAATTAATCGCACGGACAATCCCTATAAACCACCACCCCAAACAAGGTATTTTAACACGCAGATCTTGTGGGCAATAGATCTTCATCATCTTTATGATCATCATCTTCATCTTGATCTTGATTCGGATGCTGTATGCGCTCTACTTTCGCCGCAGGCCTCACCCCAACAAGAAAGGGGCCAAAAGGGTTGTGAACCCATAAATCAACAACAAAAAGAAGCCAGAAACCAGTTTATCGACTTAGGCAACCTTTCTCACTTCTCACTTCCAGGGGTTGCTTAAGTAAGTTCCCCTTTCCCCTGTTGACCCTTCTTCACAAATTTCTCAGCCCTCGTTTTCGTCACGCCAGAATGAAATGATCCTCAAGCTGACCAATGTCCAGTGCGGAAATGATGAAGTTTTTAGCTCAAAAATGAAAAAATTAATTGAATAGCGAGTATGTTGTTGCTCTTAGATCTCTGATCTTGATCTCTGAATCTTGAACCTCACAATTTTTCATTAAAAATGTCCTTGTCGGCCTGTTTTTGGGGTTGCATCCCTTTGTGACCTCAACTTTACGGAGGGTTGCAAATCATGACAATTAAACATGGCTTTTTGGGTTAAAAAATGTCAGATTTTCCCTTGATTTTGTATGATTGCCTTATAATAATGAGATCACAAAGTCATCTGGACCAATTAGAAAACTGGGCACAGAAAATGGCGTACATTCACTTATTTGAAACACTGCTTAGTTAGGATTAAAGAAAAACAAATGGATAGCTTTATTAATTTTATCTATTCTGACTTTAATTAAGGAAATTAATATTTTGATACTGTTTTAAAAATAAGTTTAATTTAAGAGACATTAACTTATAGGAAATCTTATAAATATAGTGCTGCATTCTTAATCGCTTATTTTATTTTGATTCCTCAGATCTCTCTTCAATTTTCTCTATCTGTCTCATTCGTTCTCCCTCTTCCCATGTTTTGGACTGTCCGTTAAATATTTGCTTGTTTTTAATCTCAGGCAAACCTGTTCTATGCCTTGATCTAATTTTCATTCCATTTTTTATTGGACACGTCCCGTGTTCGGACTATGAAAAACCGTTACTTTCTTGGACAATGCCCCTGGGGAATTGCCCCTTGTCCTTTGCCAATATCCTGAGAGAGGCAGAGAAACATACAGACAGAGAGACAGACAGACAGGCGGGACTCTCTGTATTTCGCCCAGTCACTGACCTCATTTCAACCGAGTTTAGCCTTAGATTTGCCCCTGACTCTGGTTCTTTGAATTCCCAAAAAAAACAGGAGGCAGAATTGAATGTGAGAAAGAAAGAGAGCGAAGGAGGGAAAGGAAAAGAAATTATGCAAATCTCAATTATATATAGATGAAAATTTAAAAATTTTCTGTAACTATAATTAATATAATATTAGTAATGTTATTTCATCGAACAAAGTATTTTGAATATAGCTTTAGATAACTTAAGATAAATATTTGATAATAAAATATATGTCTTTAAAATCTCTCACCAGAGGAAACTCACCTACATAGGTATTAAAAGTATTTCAAATAAAGCTTCAATGTAGATAGTTTAGATACTTAATAATATTATAATAATATATAGTAATAAATTTACCAGCAATCTCAAATTATAGTTGAGTATAAAAAAACGAACTTTCAAACAATTAATCTGGATAAATGGAAATACAACTCTAACTTACTTATTATTTCAAACTGTTAATATATTGTTTCAATATAAATAAAATAATGTAATGAAATTTAATTGTAATTTTTGCTTAACAATCATTATTTATTTATATAGAATTTTTCGCTTTTGGTTATTACAAGATACGATTTACAATAATTTAAAAATCAGAATCATAAAAATTTTAATTTTATATAGTTGAAAAGTTTGAGCTATGTTATGATTTTAAAATAAAAAGTTTATCATTTGCTTAATAAGATTACAAAATAAGATTATTTTTTAAATTTTTGTTAACAATCCACCAAAATCCGTATAGCTTATATTTTTACAAACTATAATCGTTACGATCTTAAAGTGCACTATATATACAATTTAATAAGTTTGAAATATTCTCATATCTGTCGCCTTTTGGCTAATGAAGTGGAATTAAGGCGATAAACCAAAGATAAAACGAACGTGGGCAAAGGTTCAAACTCTCATTAACCCGAAGAAAGGTTGCTGCATTACATATATTATAGAGACTGACCGGATCAATCCATAAATTATAATTTTAACGGCCACGCACACACATACACACACACACACACGCACACTTAGGAGCGAGAAATTACGCAGTCATAAAACAAATTTGAATCAACTGCAGGAATCGAGCGAGGATCAAATTGTAATACGCATGTCCCTTCGAAGAGCTAAAGGTCTCACAACTGGACTGAACTCGCATCACTGCATGAAATATGAGTTCAGGTCCTGCAGGAGGCACAAGGATCAGGACAGGGGGCAGGGGGCAAGACGTTGGTCTCGGTCAAGCGTGTAATGCCAAAGGATGTGAGAAATGCAAGTCCAAGTCCAAGACAGGACGAGTCTCTCTCTCTGGGGCAATTTCACAGCAGCAAATCAAGGAGCACAATTTGACCAACCCAACTAATATTCAAATGAGGTCGACCGGATCAGTTCCGGGCCAGGACCAAAGGACGAAGGGGCAAGGGCTGCGTAAATTAACTGACCAGCAAGCTGAAATGCAACTGGGACAGTCCCTAAAACTAAAAAGAGGCCAAAAGGGTGAAACAAGCGCAACTCATTACAATGGGAGCAAAAACAAAATATAAAAATTAAAAAGATGGAAAGGGAAAAAAGGATATAAGAAAATTGCATTAAGTAGCAACCCCCTTAGAAAAAAGTTCAGCAAACTGGACGGTGGTCAAGCGACCCTCGCGAGGCTACTTAGTAGGATGGAGAGAGAGGGAGAGAGAGAGTGTTCAAGATAGAGCTAACTTCTGTGTCCTTAGTCTCATTTGCATTTGGCGCCTTCTCAAACTATTTTTATTTATTTATTTTGTTGTGTGTATGTGTGTGTGGTGTGTGTTTGTTGTGCCGCGCTTTGCCCCGCGATGGGAACTGTCCGTTGGTCAGAGAACCTTTTCTGTTCTTTTCTATTCAATTCTATTCACTTCTCTCCATCGCCTTTTGTTTTCTTATGTCATGTCGGACAGCACGCTGGAGAGGACACTGGACACAGGACACAGGACACTGGACACTCTATACTAGAGAACAAACTCGAACTGGCATTGGGATAAGAACAAAGCCTCTCGAGTTTGGAACTCGTTTGACTGTCCGACTGTCCCACTAAAAGTAAGACATATTTCGCGGCAATCAGCAACAGTCACAGCTGTATGTTAGTTCCCCAGTCCCACTTTTATCTCCCTATCCTATCCCTACTCTAACTCGCCTTTCCTCTACACTCTTTGTTTTTTTTTTTTGCTGCACTAATTATATGCTGACTGATTTTGCGCCAAACTAGAAATGAATTCATTTCATTTTAAATCTGCAACTTAATGAATTCAACATGGTATCCATCTATCAAACTCTCAGACAGGTAGAGAATCAATCGTGTTCTTCAACTTTTTAAAGAGTTTATTCTAAAATCTCTTAGACTCTTTTATTACAAATCTAGCTAAAAATGCATAGAAATCAATGTCAAATTTAGAAATAACTCTAAGAGAAACATTAGCTAGACTATTTAAAAACTGACCCTGCTGCCTTTCAGCTTGCTTTTTTTTGATAGGAAATACAAATTTAATATTTCTTCTAAGCCATAATAAAAATTGCAACTGTAATACTTAGATTATAATTCAATTTATTTTAATTATTAATTAAACTAAAAAAAATTACAGTTTATTTTGTAAAGTCAAATTCGACAAACTTCTCTATCTCTATACATCATTGTGTTTGCAAAATTTCAACATCCTATCCACATCTAGAAGCGAATTCTCAACAACATGTTAATCAAGTATTTTATAACTTATCATGAAAAAATTTCAAAGGGAGGAAATTTTATAAATTGCATTTTTGCTCAAAGTTTCTTGAATAAGATTCTAAAATCATTGGAACATATTTTTTACCTCTAAGTATTAATATTACTTCAATTAGTTGAAGTTTGTGCTTTACAGGAAAATAAATTTACATCAATCTTTTATAATTACCAACAACAAATCGAATACCTTAAGTTATTAAGGTTAATAAAGGTTTTATCTTTTCTTAGTTTGTAATTACTATATTTTCGGTTCCTGGAAGTGGATTTTTCTATTCTATAAAAGAAATATTATTTACCGTTTAATTTTCCATATAGAAAAAACAAAAATAATAATGGCTAATTAAATTAATTAATTGACAAAAATCTCTCCAAACAAGGTTTGAATAATTGCACTTATTTAGAGAAAATGTGCGACTTTCGTTTATTTTGATGATAAATCTATGAGCATTCATCAATTTGATGGGCTTTCGCCACATGAGAGGGAGCAAAGGGATGTGGATGATGTTGATGTTGATGATTATGATGATGATTTTGACCTGAACTTTACACACATTTAATTACTTAATTTCACGCAGTTTATGTGCCAAAAGCCAAGCCCAAAAAAACAGAATAGAACAGAACCCAAACCATCCCTAAGGATTACAACAACAACATCAAATGAGGGAGCGTTGAACTGAAACTGAAATTGAAACTGAAACTCGTCTGGGGCGGGATGTTAACTTGTGGGATGTGCAGCATTAAAAGGCGACTGTGAAGAGAGAGGAGGAAGATGGGTGAGGGTGTAGTTGAGGAGGGGGCTAACAGGGGGTGTGGCAAGGTGGCATAAGGTGGCGAGTGTTGACGCTTAATCGTGACTTTTAACGCTGCGTTAAGGGGTAAAGTTGAATGCTTGGCATTAGGGTGTCAGATATATGTGGACACAAGGGAAAAGGGGCAGGGTTGCTAGGATGCGGGGGAGAGGGTGCGGGAGACAGGGTTGCCTGGGTGTGGCAGCCAGCAAAATCAAAAAAAAAGCATCTGCAGTCAAAGCTACTTTGACTGAGTAACTAAAAAAACAGAAAGAAATTTTGACAGAACATGAAAAAAATGTAAGCTCCGAAAGGACGAAGATTTAATACGCTAGCGAAAGTAATTGTATTATTTATTTATAATCTTGCGTCGTCTACAAACAGTGAGAAAAAATATAATTATTATTAGAGCTTAAATAGAATTTCAAAATAAGAACGTAAAATAAACAATTACATTATAGTAAAAAGAATTGTAATTTGTTACTGAAAAGATATGAGAGATAAGTTAAATGGGGAAATTAAAAAAAAAAAACCCAATATAATCATTCATATATATTCTAAAAATATATTGAGCAACAAAAAAAGCAAATTTGCTCAGGATACATAAGATAATTCTAAACACAATCTGTCAGGTTATTTGAGATATGCTAAGAAACATCAAAGTTTTTAATCAATTTTTATAAATAAGGCTGATTATCGACAGATCCTTCATATGAAAATTATATAATTTTGATTCAAATTTAAACAGAATATTTATAATAATATCAAACAATAAAGATTTTTATACTAGTGATTGATATATAGTAGTAGTCCGATTTTCGTCAAATTGTATTCAAGTCAGCTAATCTTGTCGCTTTGATCAGGTATTTCTAATATATTATTATGGAGTTACACATTTACTGACAAAATAAGAATACCCTTTGCAAGGGTATAAAAGAGATTTTAAAGCAAATAGGGAATGCAAACTAAACAGAGTCTGCTTTAGATATTTTTACACACAGTCTCTTTGTCTAATAATCTCTTTGTCTCTTTTTCCTACCTTCTTCCATTCCTGCTCTCCACGTAGTTGTCTGTTGAATCCCAATGGATCTGACATTCAAATCCAGACTATTCTCATCTAATTGCATTTGGCACGGCAGCAAAAAACCCAAAGTAATCTATGCGGATTCTGGTGGAAAGTGCCAGACAACGACTGGCATTTTGGGGCATGCAGCAGTTGCACCAACAGCAACAACAACTATAGTATTAACAACTACATATAACATTGGGAAGTGGCATCTTCCGTTCAGCCGATAAACCCACAACTCGACCAGGAACTCCTTGAATTGAAGCAACTTCCTCTTTGCAATTTTTTTGCTTGCTTTTTTTACGCTACAAAGCGTTTCTTATATATAAACTTTATATATAAAACATTCATCTACATTTATAATGAAAATGAAAACGAGATAAAAGCGCAGCGCAGTAAAAAATACAAATTCAAAATGTAATACAAAAAATCACATAAAATGCAATTATCACGTGCAAGCCATGAAATGAAACTGGAGCCAAAATCAGAGAGAAGTTGAGCAAAAGAGAAGAAGACGAAGAAGAAGAAGCAGAGGAAAAAGTAAAAGGTAATCGTAATGCACAGATTACAAAATCACTTACCAATAACGGAACGGAAATATTAAAAGATATTTATGGATGTATGATAGTACCTTTAAACATATAAGATGTGTTGGATATAATATAAGCAACTAACTAAAAAACCAAATACATATATTATTCAGTTGACTTCCAAGTTTTTTTTTAGCTTTATAGGATGAGATGTAATATTTAAATGATTAAATTTAGATAGGTCATTGGTTTGACAAACTTCAAACATTCATTTCCTCTAAATTCATTCTGCATTCAAATATTACTAATTTCGTTCAAATAACTTTTATTTGCCAGAAATTGATTTTTGATCATTTATTCGATCGTTCATTTAAAATTTGGAAGACTAAACTTAATCTACAAATAAACTACGATAAGCTAACTACAGCGAGTTGTTGATTTTTCATGAATCTCGATTTAATGAACTCGATTGATAGGCAAAAAAATTATAGAGTTGTCAATTTTTTGATGCATTTTTATATCACCATTAATAAGTAATGTAATATTTATTAAATATTTATTTAAATATTTAATATCCATTTGATTCGCAGGGCCACAATACAATTGATAAGTTGTATTATAAAGTATAGATCCTTAGCTGTTTCATAGAATCGAATTGGAAAAAATACTATGGATTTATTCTTAATACACAATATCTGCTGTCAATAAATATATAAAAATATCTCAAACATTTTGGCAATACTTCTTTTGGTTTTTTTCTTTTTTTAAGCTAAAGAATTTTTAAAGCGAGGATAAAGTGTTGAGCAGTTTTTGCTATTCATTTTAGCTACTTATGTACTTGGCTCTCAAGGCAAGTGCAGATATGGAATTTCCCACAATTGGGTCTGGTCTGATTTTCCCACGCAACGCTTTGGGCCAAACTTATCATTTGGAGCTTTGCACACCCGCATGGACAGACTTTTGAGTAGTGAATATGGAATAGTTAATGAGTGGTGAGTGAGTGAATAGTGAATATCAAGTGATGAGTGTGTCGAGGGCTCCCAAGTGTTCAGCTGATAAGAAACGTTGCTCATAAGAGTACACTCGTTTGCTCCCTCCCTCTCTTTCCCTTCCTCTCTCTCTTTTCCCGCTCTTTAAAAGGTGCTGCGTGGATTTTTCCCGCCAATTGCTCAGCGAAGCGAAGACGGGACTCAGTCAAGACACAGTTGTTTAGTCCGTTGATAAGACTTGAGACCTCATCAGACCTTTGACATGGCCTGCTGACTCTTTCCCTCTCTCTCTTTTTCTCTTGGTTGTAACGGCTGCCTTGAGAATGTGGCTTATTAAATGGAACAGGACATCGGGGCCACAGGACATCAGGACACGTTTGGCTTGATGTCTAACTCTTCCAGCTGACGGTTTTTGGCTCGTTCCAAGCCAGATTAGAAGCCAAATCATCAACTGGTTCACTCAAGCGTTCCCTTGAAGCGAGTAAGTACTCGCCGACGAAGAAGAAGAAGCACCACAAAATTACACCCTGATCAGTTGCTGTTGTTGTTGTTTATTGTTGACCAGCTGCAAGGCTCGCGACTTGCGACTTGCAACTTGCCACTTGGCCAATTCTTTACCTCTCTTTCTCTCTCTCTCTTTCCTTCTTCTGCTCTGCTTCTTGCACTTCTGGTAAGTCAACAATTGTCATCTAGATAAAATGCTCTTGTTTGTTGTTGCATGTGGGTTGCCATCATCTACAGAGGGTCGTCTCAATTGAGAGGGTCGCTACTTGCAACTTGCAACGTGCAATGGTCTCTAAGCTGCTTATTCTTCTTCCTCCCCCTCATTTTGAGACCACACCTGACTTTTCTGTTAGCCGGCAGATTACAAGCTACACCCTACGCTACCATCATGCCACAGCAGCCCCGAGAGCGAAAGACTTAAGGCACAAACTTGCCACAACATCTGTGACCAAAACGACGCTCGAGTTAAGCTTCAGGGTAAAACACAAACAACAACAACAACAACCAAATAAAAAGAGAAACAAGAAAAATATATTAACATTGGAAAGTCGAAGTTTTGATACCCTTTCTGAGGCTAGTATCAAATTTTTAACTGACAGCTATATGATATAGTAGTCGGACTTGCAGAAAATTTGGTTAGCATATAGAAAACATTACGAAATGTCAACTCTATAAGATTGATTGACATATCTCAAAGAACAATAAACTTTTTCATACTAAAAATTGATTTTCGATCGATGGTTCCTATGACAGCTATATGATAAAGTGGAAAAATTGGAACCAAATTTAGTCAGCATGTTTATGACAAAACTAAATACACAGTCTGTTAAAATGGCTGGGATATCTCAGGAAACCACAAAATGTTTCATATTAAGGTTGATTTTAAATTAGTCAATACTGAATACATCAGATACTTGATATAGTGCTCCGATCCAACATATGTATTTACATATATGCTACCTGCATCAAAATAAAGAAAATGTCAAAAATATATAAATATACTTTTAAAATTGTCTTAACTATGTTGTGTGAAAATTTCAGATTTCTAGCTTCAACCGTTTGGCCTACACGTTAATATATCAGTCAAAGAATCAGTCAGGACAAAGAGCTTTATATATATTGATATGGAGTCTGCCTCCTTTAATGGGTTACATACTTCATGACCAAATTAAAATACCCTCTGCAAGGGTATTTATAAAATAAGAAAAAATAAGAAAATGTCATGTGGGTTCAACGACGACCCTCCAAGATCAGGGGCATGAAAAGGCAAAGGAAGAGGAAAAGGGGCACGTGCCCTCTCAAGCGCGAAACGTTGCAACGAATCGAGGCGATTGCGAGGCGAGTCGAGTCGATGCCACGTGACGAAGATGCCTCAACATCGACTTGAACTCGACCTCCATCCACTTTGCAGACCGTCTGTACCACCGTGCTACGTCTGTACCAACTTCTATTGCATTTCTCTACCTGTACACTTAGAAAAACAACTAGATATACAACTAATTTAAATCCAAACATTCTCAAAAATACATTTAAAATTTGAATAATTATACTTTTTATTTTATTTTTCAATTTAATAGAGCAAGTTTGTGTTTTCCTAAAATCTTTATATACTTACATAAATAAAGTGTGAAAAATTTTTCATTTCCGAAGTGAACTACATTTGTAAATTAAGTTTTATCCTTTTTATATCAAATTAATATATGTATATACTATATTATTATTTAAAACTATAAAATTGTATTTTTTACCTATTTAAGCTAAAACAACTATATAAAAATATCTTTTAGATAAATTAAAGATATTTTTTCTTAATAAATGTAGCCTGTACTTACAGAATTCTTTTCTCCAAGTGTATTTTTCCCTGGTAAGCTCCTTCTCTTTCTCTGTATATTTCTCTTTTTTCGCTCTCCCTCTATCTCGCTTCCTCTCTGTCACGTAACCTGCACTTCCGGCGCTGCGGTTGACTTCGTTCCTCTCCTACCCGTTCCTTGTCTTCATCATCATCTTCATCATCATCGTCATCATCACCATCACCATCATTATCATCATCATCTTTTGTCGTTCTTGACTTTGTTTTCTTTAATTGCTCTCTACACTTCACACACACACACACACATACACATACATCCAGTCTATCCTGTCCCGCAGGTTTTCCCTAATTTTCTTACGTTTCCCGCTCTTTACAAATACAGTTTTCCTATTAAAACGAACCCCGAACTGCAGCTAAATTAGATTAAGAAGTCATGCACATGTCTTCGATTGCATTCGGTTGCAATGGGGACACTTTGGGCCATGGCCAACAGCCAACAGCCGGCTAAGGGCTAAAAGGGATAATAGCTTGGTCTGTTAACTCCTCTGTCTAATTGACAATCTTAAACATTGGACCAGATGTTGCCAAAACAAACTCTATTAACTTAATACAATAAATGTCTTAAAATTTCTTGTTCATTTTTTATTGAATTGTGAAAGACACACAGTAGATAGAAGAGAGACCTAGAGAAAGAACATTTCAATTTAATTAAAGATATACTATGTACATTAGAGTGCATCGAATTGTGTGGGCCCGAAAAAATGAAAAAATGTGTAACCCATTTTCGTAATCTGTGGTCAATTCTAAGATGTTTTCACAAAGAAACCATAGTTCTAAATGAATTCCTGGTCCGCGCTTTTTGAGTTGAAAATTCATTTTTTTTTGAAAATTTATATCTTGATTGTTTATGGTCCGATTCTGACAAACTTGGTGTCAATACTCTTGTTAGGACCAGGACTTTAAAAATTCAACAGAAAAAGGACGAAATGTCCTTTAAACATAATTTTCATCCTTGGAACGACGATTTCGCGGTTCGCCTCTATACCAATAAATTAGTCAGAATTAAAGCTATTTTTTGGCAAAAAAAATTTTATTTTCCCTGAACCTGTATTTTTTGTTAACAGAAAATGTAACACATATTTTATTAAAATTGCTTTTAAACTGTATTAAAATAGGTTTTACATTTTCTTTTAATAAAAATTACAGGTTCAAAAAAAAATTTTATTTTGTGCCAAGAAATAGCTTTAATTCGGACTAATTTTTTAAGATAGAGACGAATCGCGAAATCGCCGTTCCAAGGATGAAAATGATGTTTAAAGGACATTTCGTCCTTTGGTTCTGTGAAATTTTGAAAGTCCTGGTCCTAACTAGAGTACTGACACCAAATTTGTCAGGATCGGTCCATAAACACCCGAGATATAATTGTTCAAAAAAGTGAATTTTTCAACTCAAAAAGCGCGGTCCAGGAATTCATTTTAGAACTATGGTTTCTTTGTGAAAACATCTTAGAATTGACCACAGATTACGAAAATGGGTTACCATTTTTGGTAAAAAAAATCGATGCACTCTAATGTACATATATATAAAAACTATAAAAGCCCATTTCGCATTCATCTAATCTCTCCATTCTCTAGATTCTTTTTTTTTAACTTGATGTCATAATTTGATATTATCCGTCGAAATTCTTTCTTATATTTTTCTAGCCTGTCATTCTTTAAATATTATATGTATTATACATTTGTCTGATTTATTTACTATGATTCGTCCAAGAGCTGAATTTATTTCTTACTAAATAGAAAGTCTGCATTCTAAAATGTCTTAATCTAAGACCTTTCGGGAGACTCAAAAGTAACTTTATACTGTGAGTTATTATCTGACAGTTAATTTTAAATTTGATATTAGTTTAAGAACAGTTTAATAGCAATTGAACATATATTTTGACGGAAACTATGTATATGTTAAAAAAAACAAAACTTATCTGAAAGAAGAGGAACATAAAAGACGTTCCCAAACGGATATTTGTCAAGAAGGTACTGAAAAGGTAATATGTCTTTTCAAAAAGAGCTAAAAAATAAAATAATAATAATAATGACTCTAAAATCTACAAACTACAAATATTGTGCATAAATACATCAAAAAGAGATCTCATTTTTCACTCATTACGATAGTAATTACATAAATAATAATATATAAAAATAATTAAATATTAAATAATAGTAATAAATTGCAGACATTCAGGACGTTAAGAACTCTCTGGGATTTTCCCTTCCGTAGAATTCGTGTTGTCTACAAATATGTTACATAGTTTTCCCCATACAATAACATACAATAATAACAACTATAAGGACAGTTGCAGTTGCAGTTGAAAGAAGCTATTGACAGCCTGCTGATCTTAAAGATACTCGGATCGGGGGCATTGATCAGATGCTGCCACTTGTGCCACACAATGTGTGGACACAGAGGACACAGGACAATGAACCTAGCGGTGAGAGCAGAAGACACATTGCATTATTGTGTTGTTGTGTTTTGGCCAGTCATTTTGGCCCTATTTAATAGGGCTAACAGGTGCACTTGGCAGGCAGGCAGTCGAGGCAAGAGACCTGTGCGCGGATGTTGCAGCGGCATCGGCAGTCGAGGCAGGTCCTTTTTGCATCCTTGCAACAACATCATCAGAGTCAGAGTCGCATCGCATCGCATCGTATCGTAAATAAAACGAGACACGGGACACGTGCCCCTCGAGTTGTTCTTGTTCAGTTGTTGCCCCTGTTACCGCTCTTTTTTCTCTGCTCCATCATCATCATCGTCGTCGTCATCTTGGGCAACTGCAACATCATGTGTGTGTGTGTGTTTGTGTTGCAGGCATCATTCGATCATTCGTGTTACCTGTTACCGTTTTAGCAGTCACCAGTTACCAAATGCAAGCTGCATTTTCCCATCTCTTTGTCCCATCTCACTCTCTTCTCTTGGCTCGTGCCTCTTCCCATCTCCCTTCCTTCCTTCCTCCCCTTCCTTTTCCTACTCGCAATTCCCCCGTGAATTCACGTCGTTTTGCCACTTTGTGGAGCCCCAAAGTTAGCGCGTGGCAAGGACAGCCAGCTGAGTTGTTATATTCAGTCTCTGTATCTTTGCTGCCGCTTTATAATTAACTTGACGATCGGTTTGTTTCTGCCTCGTCTTCTTCTTTTCCTTCTCTTTCTTGCCCCTTAGTTGTTGCAGCATCCAACGGCAACGGCAACAGACACAACAACAGCAACAGCAGCTGCCCATTTGACCAATTCTTCAGTTGATCCTAACCAAGGTTAAAGCAGCTGATCTTTCAGACAGTTTGAGGCAAGCCCATATTATTGAATCCTCTAAAGAATATTCCTATAAGCGATCAGTTGATCAAACATGCCAACTGATCAGTTGACCTTAATTCCATACACAAAAATATTCAAATTCTCAGCCTGCGATCAGTGATTCAGTCGATCTTCAGTTCGCAAGTCCTAAAAACCATTCTGTTGATCAATCGTTTTATTGAGAGTAATTGAAAGTAAATAAAGTTTCATCTGGTGATCGTATAGAAAATGTTTGAGTAACGATCACAGATCCAGTCGATCTGTTGTAGATTTTAATAGTAAGTACTGAAAACATTTGGGCCGATAAATCGTTATTATAAGAATAAATTAAAGAAAATGATTGGCTTATCAGTGGATTCAATAGCAGCTCTTGACAACTGTCGAGCCAAAAATTCGTTTTCATAAAGTGATTAAAATAAATTGGCTCGTTTATGTATAGATCATCTCGAAAATTAAAGTCGAGGTCCCAGCAACTGATCAGATATCCAGCCAAAATATCATTTTAAATCCCAATTCAACAAGTTCTTAATCAGATAATCTTGGTTTGCCAAGCTTTTAGGGAGTAATTCCAAAAGTTATAGACAAAATGCAGACCGATCTCTCGAAAAAGAGAGATATTATTAAACCCAAGACTTATCTATCGATTACTAAAATGACTAAAATATTATAAGAATTAATCAGTCAATTGACAATTCAGTAACATTGAAGATCTGTTGACCTTCTACAATAAATCATACCAGTTTTCTTCATTTCTCAGTGAGTCTGTCAATCTTTTGAAGAATCCAAGTGAAGTCACTAATAGAAGTCACTAATCAGCTGATACGTTAAAATATTCTATAAAAAGTTCAAGCCAGATGATCAGCATAACCCAATAACATTATAATCTGCAGTCAATTTCTGATTTTTCACACCTTTAGATCTGTTAACAATTTGATGATCATTTAATGGACTAATCTTTAACTGCAATATCATGCTTAGAATGCAGACAGACACATCAGTTGGTCAATTACGCATCCAATTATGACTAAATAGACGCACCTTTTTTTTGTTCATTTTTTTGAGTAGTCCTGAACTCGCCCACGCCCCTTTTTGACCCAAGCAAATCATTGCGTAACTAGGCGAGTCGAGTTCAGGAAACAGATAAAAAAAAACAAAGAAAAACCAGAAAATAAAAAGGAGCAGCTCATGAAACATCTGCCGAAAGAAGTCAAGATACAGATACAGCCACAGTGACTGCTAAAGGGATCGACCCTTGGGCCAATCTGTCGACAGCAACTGGCGTCAAAAATGCGCTGCGAGGGTTGCGATCACACCTTGAGGGGCAAGGGGCAGAGGATGAAAGTACACTGAGAGTAAAGTCAAGTACGTTCCGACTTGAATAAAGAATTGGCAGTGTCAAAAGTTCAATGATCCTGAAAGTTCTATACTCGATATAGTCCCGTATTAGGCTAAATTTAGTAACTAGTATATGACCTTAGTTTAAGAACTAATAGTTCCTGTTTACAGAACTTGTATGCTTAAAATAAGATATGAATCCTTTTCTTTTGTAATAATAATAAAATAAATAAAATTAATACATTTTTAGTAAAAAAAAATAAATTACCTAGTAAACGTATCAAAATCATAAGCGCTGGTATTCAAAACATTCAATTAGTGTAAAAGTGAGAGAAGTCTGACTACAGAAATTATCCTGACAGTCTAAATTTCTCAGAGTCCCGTCAAACTGATCCTCATAGAACCGTTTAGGAATTGTAAGAAAGCGAACGCGAAAATGATATAAGAATTAAACATCTTGATTTAAGATTTTACGAGCTTATTTTTCGAGTCGAGTTTAAGCTCCGAACTTTTATCAGGATTAAGCTTGTTTTTAATGAAACAATCTAAATTCAATATATAGATATATATTAATATATTAAAATTTCAGATCGAATCGTTTTTAGAAAATTCCAGAACGTAGTAAACGTGATTAATTTACAAACTTTTTTTGGAGACCGAGCGTTCTGCATTTTTCTGAGTGTAGTTAAAGGGAAGGGGGACTTGAACCTCGCGAGTTGAGGCTTAATCAATACCCTGCCATAAATCAGTTGAGACTAACTGAGTCAAATCGACCCCAAGTGTGATTCCTCTCTCTCTCTTTTCAGTCGCCTACATCTCCTGCCCGTGCTTCTTCTTGCTGCTCTTGCACTCGTATTTTTAGCTCGTGCCTTTTTTTAACTGGGGCACAGATCTGAGGCGACCGCAAAAACAAATTAGGACCCGTTTCGTGTGTGTGTGTGCGTGTGTGTGTGTTTAAGCCAATGACCTCGTTGGAGTCTTCTCTGCAGTCTGATCGCTGCAGCTGCGATCCTTAGAACAAACAGCTCAATTTTAAGCTGTTTCTACTCCTTTTTCTACTACTTTTTTCTACATATTTTTCCTACTCCTTTTCCTACTCCTTTTTCTACTCCTTTTTCTACTCCTTTTTCCTACACCTTGTTCCTACTCCTTTTTTCTATCAAGTGCACGGACCTCTTTCAGTTATTAATTACATAAAGTAGCGAATGCAAGTCAAAGCCCAAGTCAAGCAAACCAATAAACTAACAACAAACTATTCCCATCCAGACAGCATACCCTCTTCCTCCTGGCAGCCCCCATTCCAACCTCCACCCCTCCCCCTCCACCCTTTGCCCTGTCACCCCCTCGGCAAATACCGCAAAAGAGCGTTGGTTGTCGCGTAAATATTTACAAAAGCTACACAAAAAACACACGCTATAAAAAAGCGTGCCAATAGCAAAAGTAACAATCATCACACGATATCAGTGACTCAACTCCCCCTCAGAATAAAAAAACACCCCCCGAGCGTGAGAAAGCTAAAGCTAACCTCAAATAAATTGTAACATAACCTCTAAAGTGCTTAGATGATTTCTTTGAAATAATTATGTTAATGATTAGCAAATAAATGTTGATATAATTTTGGGTAATGTTTTAAACTGCTAAAGTTTCATGGATAAAAATTGGTTAACAAATGATTCTAAAATTTTGGATCACGCATAAAATGCAACATAACCTCGAAAAAGTTACGATTATTTCTTAGTAAAAGTTAAGTTAATGATTAGTTAATAAATGGTTGAGAAACTAATAAATATATGCGTTATTTTTGGCAGATAAAATTCCCAAGAATAACATTCAATTAAGATTTCACTCAGAAATGTATTTAGAAAATAGAAAAAGATCCAGAAATGTGCACATATTATAAATTATAATATTTCAGGACATACATATCTACTTAATAAATATAAATATTTTGATATGATATTTTGGGCTGATAAGCTTTACAGATAATATTTAGCTAAGAACTTGCTTATAAGTATATAAGTCCGAAAAGCAAATTGAAAAACAGTTAAAGAATGTGAATAAGTACGGATGTATACATATCCAGATTCAACACACAAGAAAAACTCAAATCTGACGAGATATTTAAAAACATATTTTTCAATAAAAATTATTGGTGTAGGGACATTTTGAGCATTTCAGTTATCCAAAAGGTATTTTTCTTATTTTTGTATTTTGTTGATATTCCTTGATTTAACTCGGAGCTGTCAATTTATTGCATGGCGTTCCAATTCCATTTCATTCCATTTCTGTTATCTGTTCACCTTTAACCTCCGCAACGCCCCCTGGCTCTCATTTTTCCTTTCGTCCTCCTTCCACCTTTTTCTCCTCCTCCGCTTCCCCCTCCTTTTCGCTTTTCTTTGTGTCCTGTGCGCGCACGCTTTTTATTTGTATAACAAAACAGAAAACAACAAATAGCAACAAAAACATGAACGAAAACTTTTGCCATGGGCGGAAGCCCAAACAAAAAACGCCCAACGATTGTGCGGGTGTGTGTGTGTGTATGTGTGTGCATGTGTGTGTGTGCATGTGTGTGTGTGTATCTTATAGATACTTTTGCTAACCGCAACTAGCACGAAATGTACAGCTGCCTGGCTGCTGTTGCTGTTGCTGCTGCTGCTGGACACGAATATCGATTGGTTCTACACACACACACACACACACACACACACACACACACACACACACACACACACACACACACACACACACACACACACACACACACACACACACACACACACACACACACACACACACACGCGCACGCACACACACACAGTTACAACAAATAGTTTTCTTTCACATTCTAAAGCTGCTCTGAAATCCCATTCATAGTTAAATGTCGCCATATGAAAGTAAGTCCAAATTAAGGCAAGAGTGGAATTGAAAACAACTTTCACTTTTTCCCCAATCAGAATCTATAAATATTTATTTAGCAAAAGTTACGCTTCGGAACGAATTTAAATTTGAAAGAAATAAAGTCAAATATTTTGAATAAATAAAAATTACAATTTTAATTATAATACTTTGATTTGTTTGCAAGATCAATATATTTTTAAATTTTAGTATACACTGTTGCAAATATTTATTTCGTATTATTTTTATTTAATTTATCGATTTAATTTATATGCTATTGTACAATTAAATTATTTGTTTTATATTTTATTGTAAAATTTCCTATAAAAAAAATGTGACTATATTAATTTCCAGTGTTCTTACAAATGAGAATCGGCAAATGCACAGACTTTTGTCAGGCACTGTGCTGCAGACATGTGTGTACAACGAGACGCCACCCAACTGGGGGAAGGGCGAGGAGACAGAGGGGGGAGGGAGAGGGAGGGAAAGCGGAAATGCCGCAGCGTCAGGCAGCGAATGTCCATTGTTCCGATGACATTTGCTATTCAATAGCTAGCGCCATCTAGCGTCGGAAACCGTAAAAAATAACAGACTGTGTAACTCTGTCTCTCCCTCTCTGTCTCTATCTCACTGTCTCACTCTCTCGCTCTCACTCATTGTGCGCACTCATGCATATATCCTGCGCCCCGTCTCCGTCTCCGTCCTCGTCATCGTCCTCAGGGTGGACACGTCACGTCACAAGGCTGAGCCGAGGATTGAGGATTGGGAGATTCAAGTTACACACCTGCGCGTGCCAAGGGGAGAATCAACGGAAGCGGCAACTGGACAGAGGACAGGACACAGGAGGAGGCGTTGCACATTTTAGATGAGTTTCACTCGACAAATAATCAATACAGTCCTCGCCTCCCACTCTCCCTCCTCTTTTTCCCCCCTTTGATTAAAATTGAATCGAACGGTAAGCAATAAGGATTGCAATTATTGTAATACATAAAAAAATAAAAAAGTATCTGAAAACTATATTTTCAGCCCAAAAATATCATATATACAAGAAATAATTTTGGATTTCGAAAGCTTGTGAGGAGTTTTCCAATTCTACAATGTTATTTCCATGATATTCTACCTCATCCCAAATGCTACATAGCTTAAAAATTAAACAAGTGGGAAAGACTATAGTCAAGTTTACGACTATAAGATACCCGTTACTTATTTAAATAAATTTAAAAAATGCTGCATACTTTTAGGCACTTACATTGCTTAAAACTTCAATCAGCCATTACCCGCAAGTCCTTTGCGTTACGCAAGAGGTTTGGTCCTTATTTTATTTATACCAAATCTGTGTTGGTTATGTTGCTAATTTGTATGCACGGATTCCACACTTACCAAATAAATAAAATTTCGTTATTGTTAAAAAAAAAGCCATTACCCGCTTTCTATTTGTCCGATCTTGTCGCGATTAAGTAGAATGATAGCTTTAAATAATAGATAATTAATTACCAAAAAAATACGTAGTACTCTTTTGAGCATATAAATTACAAAGCTTAAAAGAGAACATCAATTAAGTAAATAAATATTCGGAAAATTTTTGGGAAATTCCCAAATTTTACCGGACCCTTATTCTAATCGCTATCTCAATAAATAAATTACAGTCGAACTTCCCTAACTCGAAGTTTCTCTAACTCGAACAAAATCGAAAATTCGAATTGAATTTCATTATTCCAGAGCCTCGATAACTTTATCCTCCTTTTTAAAACGCCAATTTGCTCACACAATAAAATCTATTAGCACAAAAAAAAGTTTTTTATTATAAAATGCGTAAAAATTATAAATAAATAAGTTAAAAAGCTAGACAAAAAAATATTTAAAAAAAAAAGTAAAATAAATAAATAAATAATGTGGAATTGAGAAAGTTTTCACTTTAGCTGAATTCGAATCTCGTTTTTTCAGGCCACAAACCGGAGATTTGTGCGCTTGCGATGTCCAAAGTCGCCGCTGCGTCGCACTGGGGATTGAGATTCCTCGACTGTGTCCTGTTGCTGTTCTGTCCCGGCGGCATCACGTCCCAGGATGTTCCAGAAGGGACGCGCCGTCGTGGTCGTGGTCGTGGTGACGGGCGGATCCTTGTTGATGTAGATGCAATTGATGATGGGCTCATCGCCGAAATATTGACGACGGTTCATGTTGTTCAAGCGATTGCGATTCCTGTTGCGACGACGACGACGACGCTGCAGCTCCTGACGGCGACGCTTCTCCTGCTGCTTCTGCTGCTGCTGACGGCGACGTTTCTGTGACTGAGATTGGGATTGGGATTGGGCGGCGGACTGAGCTGGACGACGTCGCTTGTAGCCGCCAATGGGGCGGGAGCTGGAGCTGCTGGGACGACGACGTTTGTTGTTGTTGTTGTTGTTGTTGGAGACGCCTTGACTTGGCTTGGACTTGCGCTTGGTCTTCTTCTGCTTCTGCTGCTGGCGCTTGGCGGGATTCGTTTTGCGCTTGTTGCTGACGCCTTGGCTGGAGGACGGACGTTTGCGTTTGTTAGTCGTGGAGACGGAGGAGGAGGAGGCACCAACGGAGGAGGAGGAGGAGGAGCTCACTGAGCTGGAGCTGGGTCTGGTCTTCCTCTTGTCTGTCGCTGTCTGCTGCTTTCTCTTCACCACCTGCTGCTCCACTTCCATGTCCTGCTGACTGGGACGCTTCTGTTGCTTCTTCTTGGTCTTGCGCTTAATCGGCTCCTGCGCTGGCTTCCTGCGCTTCATCTTCTTCTTTTTCTTGTCCACATCCGTGGGCTGATTGGGCTCATTGATCACGGGATGGATGTCGCTGTTGTCGGTGCTCCAAATGGCCGTAGTACTCAAGGGACTGTCCTCCGTAATAATGTGATCCTGCTCGTCGTAGAAGCCAACTTGCTGGTAGCGATCCCCGCCAAAGTAAATGAACTCATCGCCATCCTCCTCCTGCTCGTCTTCGTCGTCTTCGTCCTCGTCTTCCTCGTAGTTCTGTGGCCAAAACTGGAAGTCCTGCTGTGGATGCTGCTGTGTATTCAGCGGTTTCAGCTCGAAGACGGCATGTGTGCTGGGATTCACTTTGGGCGGCTGCTCCGATTCCACGACCACAATGCCAGCATCGCCTCCTCCGATGATGTTGGCATGTGTCGCCGCATTGGCCACCACGCTGACACCTTGCGACAAGCTCTGGGGCAGGGCAAATGTGGCAGCTACCAAGCTGGTTTGTCCCTGCAACTGTTTCTGCTGCTGTTGCGGTACCGCCTCTGTCTCGTCACGCTCCGCCTGCTCCTCATCCTGATCAGCCATCTCCTCCTCCTGTCCCTCTTCATCGTCATCATCGTCCTCCTCCTCGTCATCATCTTCATCCAGCTGCAAGGCTGTCAATGCCACATAACGACGCTTGCCATTCGGATCCTGCTCCAGATCCATCACAACCGTCTCGCGATGCTCCGCTGGTCCAGCTGGTAGAGCACCCAGATTCAATTGCTGTGAGCTGACTGTGACTCCGGATCCGGAGCCGGATCCGGGCATCGTCATGGAGCGACTTTCCCGCTTGCGTCTGGTGACCACACATTGAGATTTGCTGCCACTGCCGTTCAGCTGCCGTCCCTGGATATAGAATCGCTTCAGCTCGTACTCATCGCCATTCTCGTCCACCTCGATCTTGGTCTCTGCCTTGGCCGGGGCCAAGCAACAGATGACGAAACTGATGGCGAACAGCGTCAAGAGGCAACGTTTCCCCATCTCTCTGAATCTCTGAACTCAAACTGAACTTCCAGCTGCTGTGGCTGCCACTTATATTAGCTCGCCGCGGACCTATTGACCCACAGTTAATTGCCAAAAAAGAAAAATCTCCACTGCGATCTGAATTATTCATCAGGCATCGATAGTTGGACCAACAACACATCGTTTGGCTTATAGAATTCACAGAGTTTAAATATTCATAATTTCTTTGCAAGAACTCGTTTTCGCCAACAAAACTTTCGGCCTTTTTTCGAGCCGTCGTGTCGATCGAATGAATCGGCGCCGGGGTCAATGGTCAATTAATAACCCCGCAGAAATCCAACAGCTCGCCAAATAAAGCGGAAGAAAGTTTTTGGTTTTGGTCAAAGGGCCAACACCAATCGACCTGACTCAAAGTCCGTCTCTTGTCTCTTCTCTCTCCCTCTTCTTTCTCTCTCTCTCTCTCTGCTTCTGTGTCTTTGTCATATTCGCTAATCTATGGGCAAAACCATAGTGGCTAGGAATTACATTAAGCTAACCATCGAAAGTTTTCTACATATGCTTGTTTGGGCCGGAATCGGGAAACGACAAGCGCCCTACGTTGGGCGCCCAAATGAAGGACCAAACATAGATGTACTCCTTTTTTTTAACCAATAAATAAGTGCTGAGAGTAGGAATTTAATATAATATAATAATACTAAAAAGTAATATGTATTAGGTTTAACATTCATTTAATATTTTATTTTTCAGACATACCACGTTGGGCGTCCAAATTAAGGACAATATATATCCTATTTAAGCGAAGCATTTTAAATGAGAACTTAGCCTAGAAAGAATAACTACCTTTTAAAGTAATTGATTTTTTAGGCGCCCCCACGTTGGGCGCCCTAATCAAGGACTACACAACTGATCTTTGCATCTAGTGCTATAATTCACAAGCATTTTTAAAATAGGTATACAAAATACTGTTAGCAACTTATCCAATAAAGACTATCTCATATTTAAAATTTCAATTTTTCCTTAGGCGGCCCACATTGGGCGCCCCAAGTGCTAAAAATTATCTATAATTTCGACCCTGCAGCATTTATTAAGAAAACCTATTAGGTTTGTGACAAACGATGCTGCTTGACTAGCAGATACCCTGTAGTACAAAGAATCTGCATAAATTATAATTTTAAAATGTTATCGTATTTTATATTTTTTCATATGATTGAAACCCAATAAATCTAAAACAAATGAAAAACAAACCTATTCAAATTATAGTACAGGGCTTATGCAGTAAATATAATAAATTAAAAAATGTTTCTGAAAAAAAAGAACAATAATAGACAAAGACAAATGAACATTTCTAAAAAAACCCTAAAACTTTTCATTTTAATAACATTTTGAGTAATAAATTAAAAATACATATATAAAATATGTTTTAAGTTATTTTGCCAAACTTTATTTTTTCTAAAATATAATTTGTCCACAATTTATATTTACTTTAAACAAATTAATAAATATTTTAGAGAAAGACTTAATTACAGGGTGACCAGAAATAACGGAGACAAACATTTTTAACTATAATTTTACTAAACGAGAGAAATTTAGCACAGCAACAATTAGTAACGATAAAGTGGATCACTAGTAGTAAGATTCCCAGCCGGTTTCGAAATGGTCTCCTCCAGCTGCGATGCACAGGCCCAAACGTGATTTAAAATTGTTGGCCATGGGCCGCAGGTCCTCGGGAGACAGTCGGTTCCATTCCAAGAGCAGCGATTGCTTCAGCGCCTCCAAACTTTTGTGAGGCTTAGCACAGGTCCTGGCCTTCAATGTCGACCACACGATGTAGTCCATCGGGTTGAGATCCGGCGAGTAGGGTGGCCATTCAGCAGACGAGATGAAGTCCGGAAAATGGGTTTTGCACCAGTCTTGCGTCATTTTCGCCTTGTGAGCCGGCCGGAGTCCTGTTGAAAAGTCCAGTCCGCATCGCCGAAGTGCAGTTGGGCCCAAGGAATTACCACGGCGTCGAGAATGTCGCGGCGGTACACTTCTTGGTTTCTTTTAACCCCTTGATCCACGAAAACCAGGGGTTTCTTGCCGCTGGCGTAAATGCCGCCCCAGACCATAACGGACTTCGGATTTTGGCGATGTTTGACAATGGCCGACGTACTCGGAGCCTCTACGGACCAGATCCAGTCGTTTTGGTGGTTGTGGGCCTGCTCGACGGTGAACAGCTTCTCATCTGTGAAAAGGATGCGCTCCTATCGCCGACCTGCGGCCCATGGCCAACAATTTTAGATCACGTTTGGGCCTGTGCATGGCAACTGGAGGAGACCATTTCGAAACCGGCTGCGAATCTTACTACTAGTGATCCACTTATCGTTACTATTGTTGCTTTGCTAAATTTCTCTCGTTTAGTAAAATTATAGTTAAAAATGTTTGTCTCCGTTATTTCTGGTCACCCTGTATAAATGGCAACAATGTGAATATACTCCATTTGGCAAATTTGACTGCCTACAGGGTATAATTATTATAAGCAGAAGAAGGAAAGCGAATTTGACCTATGACAGCAAATAAATATCGATATTAAAAGATTTCTACGAGCTGTCGTAAAAGCGACACAAACCACAAATTTATAAGCTGATAAACAATAAATGATGAATATGGAAATCTATTTGTAAAGATGAAGCAAAGCTAAAAAACAAGTAAAGCTTAAAATAGAAACATAAATCAGGGCAAATGCCGCTAAAATTTGACCCCCAAAGTGATGCAGAAACAGAAAATGAGACAGAGATTGAGATTGAGACCCAGCCCAAAGATGTTGTTGCTGGTCAAAAGTCTTAAGTACTTGCTCCCCTTCCCCACCTCCCTTTTTTTGGGTAACCCTTTTCCATTCCCATTTCCATGCCCATTCCCATTCTCATTGCCTTGGCTAACTTCGATTTAGCCATCATCAACAACTTGGCTCGTTTGTCGTGGCCATTTGGCTGTCCACTCTTTTTGCATGCTAATGAAACATCATAAATTCTTTCAGTCTCAGTCAGTCTCTAAAAGAAGAAGAAGCAAAAGAAGCCTCTAGTGAACGAGCCCAACTTTAAGTCCAACGTTTCCTACACCGACAAAAAAAATTCGGAATTTCAAAAAAAGTATTAATTTAACAAGAGTATCCTGAATGCATAGTTCAAAAAATTATTAAAATCAAGTACTTTAAATTTAAATTTTAGAATTGCTTTTCTTTCAGTGTACTTCTCCACCTCAAGCTAGCTTGTTGGCAGCAAGATCAATGCAGACTGACGATAAAGGGAGTGAGTTGGAGAGGGGGAGGGGAGGGAGAGAGAGGAAGGGAGTGGGGGAGGGGGTTTTATAGAGGCCCATTTTTATCAAGAAAACTTAACAAAAAGATCAATTGACAGAGAGAAATGTTGCGGCGGCTGCGCAACACTTGAATAATAATTGTGCACACAGTGGCAGCAACAACAACAAGCAACAACAAAAGGAGGCCATTAAATTACAAACATCTTTAAGAGAGACCAACAACAACAACAACAGAAGCAGCAACAACAGCAGCAGCAGCTTCTATTGGCGTCCATTCAGTTGATTTGGTATGGAGAAGGTGTCGCTCTGCTCGTCATTCAAGAGGCCCAACAACCAACAACAACAACAACAAGAGGTCCAACTCCAAGTCAAGTGCGTTGCGCGTGCAGACATGCAACAAACAGCAGCAGCAACAGCAGCAGCAACAACAACAACAACAACAACTCCATCAGCAGCAACTCGCAACTTTTCTCGATCGTATCTTTTGTAATGTGAATGTA
>JBAMBJ010001191.1:0-47120 GCA_037043495.1 Drosophila recens | reverse complement strand
AAAATTTTTTTTTTACAATTTTAATATTGTTGAGTCAATTTACTCTTGTTGAGGCCAAATTATGATCAAAATGACATTCCGCATGTAAATCGGTTGAGTTTCTACAAAGTTATGGGACTTGTCAAATTTCGCATTTTTAGATCAAAAGACGTGAATAGAGGTTCAGGGGTAAGACCAAATTTTAAACAAAATTTTTTTTTACAATTTTAATATTGTTGAGTCAATTTACTCTTGTTGAGGCCAAATTATGATCAAAATGACATTCCGCATGTAAATCGGTTGAGTTTCTACAAAGTTATGGGACTTGTCAAATTTCGCATTTTTAGATCAAAAGACGTGAATAGAGGTTCAGGGGTAAGACCAAATTTTAAACAAAATTTTTTTTTACAATTTTAATATTGTTGAGTCAATTTACTCATGTTGAGGCCAAATTATGATCAAAATGACATTCCGCATGTAAATCGGTTGAGTTTCTACAAAGTTATGGGACTTGTCAAATTTCGCATTTTTAGATCAAAAGACGTGAATAGAGGTTCAGGGGTAAGACCAAATTTTAAACAAAATTTTTTTTTACAATTTTAATATTGTTGAGTCAATTTACTCATGTTGAGGCCAAATTATGATCAAAATGACATTCCGCATGTAAATCGGTTGAGTTTCTACAAAGTTATGGGACTTGTCAAATTTCGCATTTTTAGATCAAAAGACGTGAATAGAGGTTCAGGGGTAAGACCAAATTTTAAACAAAATTTTTTTTTACAATTTTAATATTGTTGAGTCAATTTACTCTTGTTGAGGCCAAATTATGATCAAAATGACATTCCGCATGTAAATCGGTTGAGTTTCTACAAAGTTATGGGACTTGTCAAATTTCGCATTTTTAGATCAAAAGACGTGAATAGAGGTTCAGGGGTAAGACCAAATTTTAAACAAAATTTTTTTTTACAATTTTAATATTGTTGAGTCAATTTACTCATGTTGAGGCCAAATTATGATCAAAATGACATTCCGCATGTAAATCGGTTGAGTTTCTACAAAGTTATGGGACTTGTCAAATTTCGCATTTTTAGATCAAAAGACGTGAATAGAGGTTCAGGGGTAAGACCAAATTTTAAACAAAATTTTTTTTTACAATTTTAATATTGTTGAGTCAATTTACTCTTGTTGAGGCCAAATTATGATCAAAATGACATTCCGCATGTAAATCGGTTGAGTTTCTACAAAGTTATGGGACTTGTCAAATTTCGCATTTTTAGATCAAAAGACGTGAATAGAGGTTCAGGGGTAAGACCAAATTTTAAACAAAATTTTTTTTTACAATTTTAATATTGTTGAGTCAATTTACTCATGTTGAGGCCAAATTATGATCAAAATGACATTCCGCATGTAAATCGGTTGAGTTTCTACAAAGTTATGGGACTTGTCAAATTTCGCATTTTTAGATCAAAAGACGTGAATAGAGGTTCAGGGGTAAGACCAAATTTTAAACAAAATTTTTTTTTACAATTTTAATATTGTTGAGTCAATTTACTCTTGTTGAGGCCAAATTATGATCAAAATGACATTCCGCATGTAAATCGGTTGAGTTTCTACAAAGTTATGGGACTTGTCAAATTTCGCATTTTTAGATCAAAAGACGTGAATAGAGGTTCAGGGGTAAGACCAAATTTTAAACAAAATTTTTTTTTTACAATTTTAATATTGTTGAGTCAATTTACTCTTGTTGAGGCCAAATTATGATCAAAATGACATTCCGCATGTAAATCGGTTGAGTTTCTACAAAGTTATGGGACTTGTCAAATTTCGCATTTTTAGATCAAAAGACGTGAATAGAGGTTCAGGGGTAAGACCAAATTTTAAACAAAATTTTTTTTTACAATTTTAATATTGTTGAGTCAATTTACTCTTGTTGAGGCCAAATTATGATCAAAATGACATTCCGCATGTAAATCGGTTGAGTTTCTACAAAGTTATGGGACTTGTCAAATTTCGCATTTTTAGATCAAAAGACGTGAATAGAGGTTCAGGGGTAAGACCAAATTTTAAACAAAATTTTTTTTTACAATTTTAATATTGTTGAGTCAATTTACTCTTGTTGAGGCCAAATTATGATCAAAATGACATTCCGCATGTAAATCGGTTGAGTTTCTACAAAGTTATGGGACTTGTCAAATTTCGCATTTTTAGATCAAAAGACGTGAATAGAGGTTCAGGGGTAAGACCAAATTTTAAACAAAATTTTTTTTTACAATTTTAATATTGTTGAGTCAATTTACTCTTGTTGAGGCCAAATTATGATCAAAATGACATTCCGCATGTAAATCGGTTGAGTTTCTACAAAGTTATGGGACTTGTCAAATTTCGCATTTTTAGATCAAAAGACGTGAATAGAGGTTCAGGGGTAAGACCAAATTTTAAACAAAATTTTTTTTTACAATTTTAATATTGTTGAGTCAATTTACTCTTGTTGAGGCCAAATTATGATCAAAATGACATTCCGCATGTAAATCGGTTGAGTTTCTACAAAGTTATGGGACTTGTCAAATTTCGCATTTTTAGATCAAAAGACGTGAATAGAGGTTCAGGGGTAAGACCAAATTTTAAACAAAATTTTTTTTTACAATTTTAATATTGTTGAGTCAATTTACTCATGTTGAGGCCAAATTATGATCAAAATGACATTCCGCATGTAAATCGGTTGAGTTTCTACAAAGTTATGGGACTTGTCAAATTTCGCATTTTTAGATCAAAAGACGTGAATAGAGGTTCAGGGGTAAGACCAAATTTTAAACAAAATTTTTTTTTACAATTTTAATATTGTTGAGTCAATTTACTCTTGTTGAGGCCAAATTATGATCAAAATGACATTCCGCATGTAAATCGGTTGAGTTTCTACAAAGTTATGGGACTTGTCAAATTTCGCATTTTTAGATCAAAAGACGTGAATAGAGGTTCAGGGGTAAGACCAAATTTTAAACAAAATTTTTTTTTACAATTTTAATATTGTTGAGTCAATTTACTCATGTTGAGGCCAAATTATGATCAAAATGACATTCCGCATGTAAATCGGTTGAGTTTCTACAAAGTTATGGGACTTGTCAAATTTCGCATTTTTAGATCAAAAGACGTGAATAGAGGTTCAGGGGTAAGACCAAATTTTAAACAAAATTTTTTTTTTACAATTTTAATATTGTTGAGTCAATTTACTCTTGTTGAGGCCAAATTATGATCAAAATGACATTCCGCATGTAAATCGGTTGAGTTTCTACAAAGTTATGGGACTTGTCAAATTTCGCATTTTTAGATCAAAAGACGTGAATAGAGGTTCAGGGGTAAGACCAAATTTTAAACAAAATTTTTTTTTACAATTTTAATATTGTTGAGTCAATTTACTCTTGTTGAGGCCAAATTATGATCAAAATGACATTCCGCATGTAAATCGGTTGAGTTTCTACAAAGTTATGGGACTTGTCAAATTTCGCATTTTTAGATCAAAAGACGTGAATAGAGGTTCAGGGGTAAGACCAAATTTTAAACAAAATTTTTTTTTACAATTTTAATATTGTTGAGTCAATTTACTCATGTTGAGGCCAAATTATGATCAAAATGACATTCCGCATGTAAATCGGTTGAGTTTCTACAAAGTTATGGGACTTGTCAAATTTCGCATTTTTAGATCAAAAGACGTGAATAGAGGTTCAGGGGTAAGACCAAATTTTAAACAAAATTTTTTTTTACAATTTTAATATTGTTGAGTCAATTTACTCTTGTTGAGGCCAAATTATGATCAAAATGACATTCCGCATGTAAATCGGTTGAGTTTCTACAAAGTTATGGGACTTGTCAAATTTCGCATTTTTAGATCAAAAGACGTGAATAGAGGTTCAGGGGTAAGACCAAATTTTAAACAAAATTTTTTTTTACAATTTTAATATTGTTGAGTCAATTTACTCTTGTTGAGGCCAAATTATGATCAAAATGACATTCCGCATGTAAATCGGTTGAGTTTCTACAAAGTTATGGGACTTGTCAAATTTCGCATTTTTAGATCAAAAGACGTGAATAGAGGTTCAGGGGTAAGACCAAATTTTAAACAAAATTTTTTTTTACAATTTTAATATTGTTGAGTCAATTTACTCATGTTGAGGCCAAATTATGATCAAAATGACATTCCGCATGTAAATCGGTTGAGTTTCTACAAAGTTATGGGACTTGTCAAATTTCGCATTTTTAGATCAAAAGACGTGAATAGAGGTTCAGGGGTAAGACCAAATTTTAAACAAAATTTTTTTTTACAATTTTAATATTGTTGAGTCAATTTACTCATGTTGAGGCCAAATTATGATCAAAATGACATTCCGCATGTAAATCGGTTGAGTTTCTACAAAGTTATGGGACTTGTCAAATTTCGCATTTTTAGATCAAAAGACGTGAATAGAGGTTCAGGGGTAAGACCAAATTTTAAACAAAATTTTTTTTTACAATTTTAATATTGTTGAGTCAATTTACTCATGTTGAGGCCAAATTATGATCAAAATGACATTCCGCATGTAAATCGGTTGAGTTTCTACAAAGTTATGGGACTTGTCAAATTTCGCATTTTTAGATCAAAAGACGTGAATAGAGGTTCAGGGGTAAGACCAAATTTTAAACAAAATTTTTTTTTACAATTTTAATATTGTTGAGTCAATTTACTCTTGTTGAGGCCAAATTATGATCAAAATGACATTCCGCATGTAAATCGGTTGAGTTTCTACAAAGTTATGGGACTTGTCAAATTTCGCATTTTTAGATCAAAAGACGTGAATAGAGGTTCAGGGGTAAGACCAAATTTTAAACAAAATTTTTTTTTACAATTTTAATATTGTTGAGTCAATTTACTCATGTTGAGGCCAAATTATGATCAAAATGACATTCCGCATGTAAATCGGTTGAGTTTCTACAAAGTTATGGGACTTGTCAAATTTCGCATTTTTAGATCAAAAGACGTGAATAGAGGTTCAGGGGTAAGACCAAATTTTAAACAAAATTTTTTTTTACAATTTTAATATTGTTGAGTCAATTTACTCTTGTTGAGGCCAAATTATGATCAAAATGACATTCCGCATGTAAATCGGTTGAGTTTCTACAAAGTTATGGGACTTGTCAAATTTCGCATTTTTAGATCAAAAGACGTGAATAGAGGTTCAGGGGTAAGACCAAATTTTAAACAAAATTTTTTTTTACAATTTTAATATTGTTGAGTCAATTTACTCATGTTGAGGCCAAATTATGATCAAAATGACATTCCGCATGTAAATCGGTTGAGTTTCTACAAAGTTATGGGACTTGTCAAATTTCGCATTTTTAGATCAAAAGACGTGAATAGAGGTTCAGGGGTAAGACCAAATTTTAAACAAAATTTTTTTTTACAATTTTAATATTGTTGAGTCAATTTACTCTTGTTGAGGCCAAATTATGATCAAAATGACATTCCGCATGTAAATCGGTTGAGTTTCTACAAAGTTATGGGACTTGTCAAATTTCGCATTTTTAGATCAAAAGACGTGAATAGAGGTTCAGGGGTAAGACCAAATTTTAAACAAAATTTTTTTTTACAATTTTAATATTGTTGAGTCAATTTACTCATGTTGAGGCCAAATTATGATCAAAATGACATTCCGCATGTAAATCGGTTGAGTTTCTACAAAGTTATGGGACTTGTCAAATTTCGCATTTTTAGATCAAAAGACGTGAATAGAGGTTCAGGGGTAAGACCAAATTTTAAACAAAATTTTTTTTTACAATTTTAATATTGTTGAGTCAATTTACTCATGTTGAGGCCAAATTATGATCAAAATGACATTCCGCATGTAAATCGGTTGAGTTTCTACAAAGTTATGGGACTTGTCAAATTTCGCATTTTTAGATCAAAAGACGTGAATAGAGGTTCAGGGGTAAGACCAAATTTTAAACAAAATTTTTTTTTACAATTTTAATATTGTTGAGTCAATTTACTCTTGTTGAGGCCAAATTATGATCAAAATGACATTCCGCATGTAAATCGGTTGAGTTTCTACAAAGTTATGGGACTTGTCAAATTTCGCATTTTTAGATCAAAAGACGTGAATAGAGGTTCAGGGGTAAGACCAAATTTTAAACAAAATTTTTTTTTACAATTTTAATATTGTTGAGTCAATTTACTCATGTTGAGGCCAAATTATGATCAAAATGACATTCCGCATGTAAATCGGTTGAGTTTCTACAAAGTTATGGGACTTGTCAAATTTCGCATTTTTAGATCAAAAGACGTGAATAGAGGTTCAGGGGTAAGACCAAATTTTAAACAAAATTTTTTTTTACAATTTTAATATTGTTGAGTCAATTTACTCATGTTGAGGCCAAATTATGATCAAAATGACATTCCGCATGTAAATCGGTTGAGTTTCTACAAAGTTATGGGACTTGTCAAATTTCGCATTTTTAGATCAAAAGACGTGAATAGAGGTTCAGGGGTAAGACCAAATTTTAAACAAAATTTTTTTTTTACAATTTTAATATTGTTGAGTCAATTTACTCATGTTGAGGCCAAATTATGATCAAAATGACATTCCGCATGTAAATCGGTTGAGTTTCTACAAAGTTATGGGACTTGTCAAATTTCGCATTTTTAGATCAAAAGACGTGAATAGAGGTTCAGGGGTAAGACCAAATTTTAAACAAAATTTTTTTTTACAATTTTAATATTGTTGAGTCAATTTACTCTTGTTGAGGCCAAATTATGATCAAAATGACATTCCGCATGTAAATCGGTTGAGTTTCTACAAAGTTATGGGACTTGTCAAATTTCGCATTTTTAGATCAAAAGACGTGAATAGAGGTTCAGGGGTAAGACCAAATTTTAAACAAAATTTTTTTTTACAATTTTAATATTGTTGAGTCAATTTACTCATGTTGAGGCCAAATTATGATCAAAATGACATTCCGCATGTAAATCGGTTGAGTTTCTACAAAGTTATGGGACTTGTCAAATTTCGCATTTTTAGATCAAAAGACGTGAATAGAGGTTCAGGGGTAAGACCAAATTTTAAACAAAATTTTTTTTTACAATTTTAATATTGTTGAGTCAATTTACTCTTGTTGAGGCCAAATTATGATCAAAATGACATTCCGCATGTAAATCGGTTGAGTTTCTACAAAGTTATGGGACTTGTCAAATTTCGCATTTTTAGATCAAAAGACGTGAATAGAGGTTCAGGGGTAAGACCAAATTTTAAACAAAATTTTTTTTTACAATTTTAATATTGTTGAGTCAATTTACTCATGTTGAGGCCAAATTATGATCAAAATGACATTCCGCATGTAAATCGGTTGAGTTTCTACAAAGTTATGGGACTTGTCAAATTTCGCATTTTTAGATCAAAAGACGTGAATAGAGGTTCAGGGGTAAGACCAAATTTTAAACAAAATTTTTTTTTACAATTTTAATATTGTTGAGTCAATTTACTCTTGTTGAGGCCAAATTATGATCAAAATGACATTCCGCATGTAAATCGGTTGAGTTTCTACAAAGTTATGGGACTTGTCAAATTTCGCATTTTTAGATCAAAAGACGTGAATAGAGGTTCAGGGGTAAGACCAAATTTTAAACAAAATTTTTTTTTACAATTTTAATATTGTTGAGTCAATTTACTCATGTTGAGGCCAAATTATGATCAAAATGACATTCCGCATGTAAATCGGTTGAGTTTCTACAAAGTTATGGGACTTGTCAAATTTCGCATTTTTAGATCAAAAGACGTGAATAGAGGTTCAGGGGTAAGACCAAATTTTAAACAAAATTTTTTTTTACAATTTTAATATTGTTGAGTCAATTTACTCTTGTTGAGGCCAAATTATGATCAAAATGACATTCCGCATGTAAATCGGTTGAGTTTCTACAAAGTTATGGGACTTGTCAAATTTCGCATTTTTAGATCAAAAGACGTGAATAGAGGTTCAGGGGTAAGACCAAATTTTAAACAAAATTTTTTTTTACAATTTTAATATTGTTGAGTCAATTTACTCTTGTTGAGGCCAAATTATGATCAAAATGACATTCCGCATGTAAATCGGTTGAGTTTCTACAAAGTTATGGGACTTGTCAAATTTCGCATTTTTAGATCAAAAGACGTGAATAGAGGTTCAGGGGTAAGACCAAATTTTAAACAAAATTTTTTTTTACAATTTTAATATTGTTGAGTCAATTTACTCTTGTTGAGGCCAAATTATGATCAAAATGACATTCCGCATGTAAATCGGTTGAGTTTCTACAAAGTTATGGGACTTGTCAAATTTCGCATTTTTAGATCAAAAGACGTGAATAGAGGTTCAGGGGTAAGACCAAATTTTAAACAAAATTTTTTTTTACAATTTTAATATTGTTGAGTCAATTTACTCTTGTTGAGGCCAAATTATGATCAAAATGACATTCCGCATGTAAATCGGTTGAGTTTCTACAAAGTTATGGGACTTGTCAAATTTCGCATTTTTAGATCAAAAGACGTGAATAGAGGTTCAGGGGTAAGACCAAATTTTAAACAAAATTTTTTTTTACAATTTTAATATTGTTGAGTCAATTTACTCTTGTTGAGGCCAAATTATGATCAAAATGACATTCCGCATGTAAATCGGTTGAGTTTCTACAAAGTTATGGGACTTGTCAAATTTCGCATTTTTAGATCAAAAGACGTGAATAGAGGTTCAGGGGTAAGACCAAATTTTAAACAAAATTTTTTTTTACAATTTTAATATTGTTGAGTCAATTTACTCTTGTTGAGGCCAAATTATGATCAAAATGACATTCCGCATGTAAATCGGTTGAGTTTCTACAAAGTTATGGGACTTGTCAAATTTCGCATTTTTAGATCAAAAGACGTGAATAGAGGTTCAGGGGTAAGACCAAATTTTAAACAAAATTTTTTTTTACAATTTTAATATTGTTGAGTCAATTTACTCATGTTGAGGCCAAATTATGATCAAAATGACATTCCGCATGTAAATCGGTTGAGTTTCTACAAAGTTATGGGACTTGTCAAATTTCGCATTTTTAGATCAAAAGACGTGAATAGAGGTTCAGGGGTAAGACCAAATTTTAAACAAAATTTTTTTTTACAATTTTAATATTGTTGAGTCAATTTACTCTTGTTGAGGCCAAATTATGATCAAAATGACATTCCGCATGTAAATCGGTTGAGTTTCTACAAAGTTATGGGACTTGTCAAATTTCGCATTTTTAGATCAAAAGACGTGAATAGAGGTTCAGGGGTAAGACCAAATTTTAAACAAAATTTTTTTTTACAATTTTAATATTGTTGAGTCAATTTACTCTTGTTGAGGCCAAATTATGATCAAAATGACATTCCGCATGTAAATCGGTTGAGTTTCTACAAAGTTATGGGACTTGTCAAATTTCGCATTTTTAGATCAAAAGACGTGAATAGAGGTTCAGGGGTAAGACCAAATTTTAAACAAAATTTTTTTTTACAATTTTAATATTGTTGAGTCAATTTACTCATGTTGAGGCCAAATTATGATCAAAATGACATTCCGCATGTAAATCGGTTGAGTTTCTACAAAGTTATGGGACTTGTCAAATTTCGCATTTTTAGATCAAAAGACGTGAATAGAGGTTCAGGGGTAAGACCAAATTTTAAACAAAATTTTTTTTTACAATTTTAATATTGTTGAGTCAATTTACTCTTGTTGAGGCCAAATTATGATCAAAATGACATTCCGCATGTAAATCGGTTGAGTTTCTACAAAGTTATGGGACTTGTCAAATTTCGCATTTTTAGATCAAAAGACGTGAATAGAGGTTCAGGGGTAAGACCAAATTTTAAACAAAATTTTTTTTTACAATTTTAATATTGTTGAGTCAATTTACTCATGTTGAGGCCAAATTATGATCAAAATGACATTCCGCATGTAAATCGGTTGAGTTTCTACAAAGTTATGGGACTTGTCAAATTTCGCATTTTTAGATCAAAAGACGTGAATAGAGGTTCAGGGGTAAGACCAAATTTTAAACAAAATTTTTTTTTTACAATTTTAATATTGTTGAGTCAATTTACTCTTGTTGAGGCCAAATTATGATCAAAATGACATTCCGCATGTAAATCGGTTGAGTTTCTACAAAGTTATGGGACTTGTCAAATTTCGCATTTTTAGATCAAAAGACGTGAATAGAGGTTCAGGGGTAAGACCAAATTTTAAACAAAATTTTTTTTTTACAATTTTAATATTGTTGAGTCAATTTACTCTTGTTGAGGCCAAATTATGATCAAAATGACATTCCGCATGTAAATCGGTTGAGTTTCTACAAAGTTATGGGACTTGTCAAATTTCGCATTTTTAGATCAAAAGACGTGAATAGAGGTTCAGGGGTAAGACCAAATTTTAAACAAAATTTTTTTTTACAATTTTAATATTGTTGAGTCAATTTACTCATGTTGAGGCCAAATTATGATCAAAATGACATTCCGCATGTAAATCGGTTGAGTTTCTACAAAGTTATGGGACTTGTCAAATTTCGCATTTTTAGATCAAAAGACGTGAATAGAGGTTCAGGGGTAAGACCAAATTTTAAACAAAATTTTTTTTTACAATTTTAATATTGTTGAGTCAATTTACTCTTGTTGAGGCCAAATTATGATCAAAATGACATTCCGCATGTAAATCGGTTGAGTTTCTACAAAGTTATGGGACTTGTCAAATTTCGCATTTTTAGATCAAAAGACGTGAATAGAGGTTCAGGGGTAAGACCAAATTTTAAACAAAATTTTTTTTTACAATTTTAATATTGTTGAGTCAATTTACTCTTGTTGAGGCCAAATTATGATCAAAATGACATTCCGCATGTAAATCGGTTGAGTTTCTACAAAGTTATGGGACTTGTCAAATTTCGCATTTTTAGATCAAAAGACGTGAATAGAGGTTCAGGGGTAAGACCAAATTTTAAACAAAATTTTTTTTTACAATTTTAATATTGTTGAGTCAATTTACTCATGTTGAGGCCAAATTATGATCAAAATGACATTCCGCATGTAAATCGGTTGAGTTTCTACAAAGTTATGGGACTTGTCAAATTTCGCATTTTTAGATCAAAAGACGTGAATAGAGGTTCAGGGGTAAGACCAAATTTTAAACAAAATTTTTTTTTTACAATTTTAATATTGTTGAGTCAATTTACTCATGTTGAGGCCAAATTATGATGAAAATGACATTCCGCATGTAAATCGGTTGAGTTTCTACTGTGAGGCAGCATTCTGCTGCCCCACAATTAGTGAGTAATTTTCTTTGTTTTTATTCCAATGAGCGAGCCATTGGATCGCGCTCGCTCATTTGGCATCTTTTATTCGTTTGAACGTCGCATGGAGCGAACAACGTTCAGTTCTCACGAAGAACCAGCGCACGGAATAAGTCGCGGTTCTCTCGTTCGATATTTAGTTCTCGTGAACCTCACGCTGGAGCGAGATCACTCACTGAGTTCCAGCTGTGAACTACTAGGAAAACATGGTGGAATTTCCGCCACGCGAGCCGGCTTCACTTTTCTGACGGGCCTCGAACAGTGAACATCGGCAGTAATTTAAACGCGAGAAAGAAACAAGGCAAAGACAACGTGCGTGAAACAACAACAACAAGAACAACAGTGACTACATTGTGTGCGTGTGTGCCATTGCAGCCACAGCAGCAACAACAACAACAAGAACAACAGTGACTACATTGTGTGCGTGTGTGCCATTGCAGCCACAGCAGCAACGACAACAACAAGAAAACAGCAACGACTTTGGCAACGTGTGCGCGAATGCCTGTGTGTGTGCCGCTGCAGCCACAACGACCACAACAACAACAGTGACTACATTGTGTGCGTGTGTGCCATTGCAGCCACAGCAGCAACGACAACAACAAGAAAACAGCAACGACTTTGGCAACGTGTGCGCGAATGCCTGTGTGTGTGCCGCTGCAGCCACAACGACCACAACAACAACAGTGACTACGTGTGTGCGTGCCTGTGTGTGATTGTGCAGCCGCCAAAGCAACAACAACAACGGCCACCACATTTTGGCACGTGTGAGCGATCGTGCAGCCACCAAAATAACAGCATCAGTGACAGCACTTTCTGCGTGTGTGTGTGTGCGTACCGGTGTGTGCAACGGCAGCCGCAACAACAGCAACAACAACAGCAAGCACATTTCTGTGCGTGTGCGAGTGCCCGTGCAGCCGCGCCAACATCAGCAACAACAGCGACCGTTTTGGTGCGTGGGTAGCCGAGGCGACAACCACATTCCGCACGTGTGTGTGTGTGCGCTAGTGCAGCCGCAGCCGCCGCCGCCATAGCCAACAAAACATTTTTGGCGCGCGAGTGCGGTCGACGCCGGCAGCGACCACAAGCAGCAGCGCAGCTTTCATAGCTGCACCACAACGTCACTCTCCCGTGCAGGGCAATCCCTCCGGGCAGTCCACGGCCACCGGCCGGCAGCGGCGAAGACCGTACGCGAAGTACGAGTTGGGAGCAACGTGAGCAGTAAGCAGCAACGAGCCACCTGCGGAAGCAGAAAAGATTTGGTGTTTCCGCGTCTTGTATCAGCGGGTAAGCTGGCCAGAGGCCTCCGTCCTTTCTTTCGTCTTGGCTCCGCCTATGGAGCAGTAACACCTTCTTCCTTCAATGTGCAACCGACTATCAAATGTAAAAAGCAAAGAGGAGAATAAATTACGTGGCACGACATGTTTTTGTAACGATAATGGCGATGTTCCTTTTTCTTTCCCTACTATGCGGGTTCGGGTAAACTTTCTTTTCATTATTTTCCCAGGTTATTTGATGTGAGCCCTAGGAGGAGACGCATGTTCGGAACGACCGGCCGAGCTTGGTGCTTTGGGAGTGGCCCAGGAATAGGAATATGATCTTATCGTTCCTATTCCGAAGTCCTCACCGGTGCACCAGGCCTGGGAACACCGGAGTCCGGTTCGTGGGCCGAGTTATCGTCATACGGACTCGTTGCCCACGGATCTGACCTGGCGGCCGGATCTGCGCGGCGTTGAGGGCATCCTTGAAGGGAGAGATAACGTCATACGGTTTCTCCTTTCTGGGTTGCATCCCTTAGCGTCGCCGGAACGGAATGAACGTGCGTCCCAAATCCAAACCGAGGGACTCAGGAGGTACGAGAAGGATGACGCAACGGGCATCGGGAGTCCCTACTCGTCCTCCTGGGCCAATCTTGGGCTCACATCAAAGTCATCTAAGCCGATTTTCGAGCGGGAACGTCCGCTTAGCCGCCGACGCTCCCGCCGCTCTTGCCAGCCGTCCCAGATGTTATATAAATTTTCTGTAACAGACCCTGGCCGGACTGAGACGCCGACCCCGGCTGGAAAAGCTTCGTTACAGATGGCGCCCGAGCAGGGACGTCTGGAACAAAATTCCTATTAGGCATTTTTTTTTTGACATCGTGAGCATCGATATCGGCCAACCATATTTTCCCCCCTTATCAGACATCATGCCATTTATCGTTACAAAGTACAGGGTATTGTAGAGTAGCTACAATATTACATTGTTGCATTTTTTTGGAAAAAAAAAATGCATATGAAAGCGAGCCCGTCAGAAAAGTCACTCACGGGATTTTCACAACCATAGGATTTCCATTTCGCCCACTAGACACAGAAATTTCATGGCCCTTGTAGCTAGCAGTACTAACCACATACCCTGTAGAACATTAGACATTGATATTTTCCACACAACATTTTTCCCACGCGGCATTTTTTTCCGCGCGGCATGTATTTTCCACGCGGCATTTTTCCTCTCACGCGGCATTTTTCCACGCGGCATTTTTTTCACGATCAGCGAATTTCTCTTCGCCTGCCCGAAATTTTTTTTGGTAAAGTAAATTTTGTTCAATTTTTGCCCAAATGCGAAAGATTCAGGTTCTCGGAAGAGGCGATAGAGCCGTTCTTCAGCGAGGATTTGGACAAGGGACAGGAGGATCAATATATTTGCCGCCAGGAAAAGTGTGCGAAACCACAGAGAAGCACGGTCAAGCCGCTGCGATATTTTTTTGGAAAAAAAAGAAAGGGTATTTTTTTTTTGAGGGGTAATCTTTTTCAATGGGCTATATTGCTTAGTCTCGATTTTTCTCTCTTCGCACCCAGTAGCAGCGTGCCCACACATTAGCAGCACTAGTTCTCTGCACAGAGGGAGATTTTGTTGCTGCTTACAGATCGCGGGACAACCGGAGAGAGAGGCAAGGCCGTGACGCTGGCACAGCCGCAGCATGGATCGCTTTATTCAAGCACCTCGCCTGTTCTATCACGGCGCCCCTGCGTTGCCCATATCGATGGAGCCTACCGGCCGTTCAGGTGTAGAACCGCCACCGAACAGCCTCCGGGGGAGCCGCTTTACAGCCACTGAGAGCCGCTCAACCGAGTCCTTTGAGCCGAACCCCGTGCAGCCCTTGAGCCCGGTACGGGTAGCTGTTGGAGGAGCCGGAGCCGGAGAGCAACAAGGCGACGCTAGAGTTGGCTGGGGACTACCTAACTGGGTAGCCGCCCCAGCAGAATGGCAGCTCCTCGGTCTGGACGGAGTAGTTCCGGTTTCGCTCCTGGATGTCGTCAGCAGGGCCCAAGGTCACGCCTGTGGCCGGAACATCAAGATCTCCATGCGAACCGGCGGCAGGTCATTCCTCATTAGGATCCTACGGGACGGACGAGTGTTCGTCGTTCTTGTCCCCCCGGCCTAAGATCTTGCAGGCTTCCCGGCCCCGGCGGGCCACCATTTTGAACATGCAGCAGCAGCAGAACAACCAACGAAAGCAGAGCTGCAGCAGCAGCAGAACAACCAACGAAAGCAGAGCTGCAGCCGCAGCAGAGAGACAACGCTGGCAGAGCCGACACGCGGGTAAAGCCGTGTCGCGCGGGACTACAAAACTACAGGCTAGCTCTGTCGCTACGATGGTGGGCAGAACTGCAGGCGAGCCCTGGCATCACGAGCGCGGGTAGACCGAGACCGACGTCTACGCCTCGTGTATGCGCAGCAGCTACAAGCCAGTTTCTACGCCATAAGTGCGAGCAGCACGCTACAGGCAAGTTTTGTCGCGACGCATCCGCGAACAGCGCTGCAAGCTGGCTCTGTCGCCACAAGCGCAGGCAGAGAGCTAAGCAGCGCTACATCGTAGCCTCTGCCAACGTCGACTGCGATCGCCATAGGCTTGATGGTCCAAGCCGAGGCAGCGATCAGGGAGTCACTTCGAAACCTTCACCGCGAACAGTCGTCTTCTCTAAGAAAACAAATCAAAGCAAAGTAAACCCACGCGAGTAAATAAAATCACTAAGCAAAGCAAAGTAAAACAACACGAGTAAAATCACAAAGCAAAGTAAACCAACGCGATTAAAATCATTTAAAAGCAAAGCAAAGTAAATCAACGCGAGTAAACCATTCGGAGGCCCTCGAAAACACGTGTCCACCTCGCTTACCCAAAATCACAGCCACGTGTAGCCATTAAAAAAAAAAAAAAAAAGAAAACCCAGCCGCGACTGGTTATATTTCGAAACCCACGCTATCCCAGAATTAAGTATCCAACCACGTGCGCCTAGTTAAAGAGGCGGGGTTTTTCGTTCTTCACTTTTGAGCCAAACACGTGTGCAAGCCAACATGGTCGGTGTCAGTTGGGTGTACTTCCGACGCCGGGACCAATTGATCGCGATAGCAACCGAATTTGGCCTCGATTCTGAGGGGACCGTAGCGGATCTCCGTGCCCGTGTTGCGGAATTCGTTTCAATAAGCACCCATGCGGAGCAAGTCCAGCAGCGGTTGCTAGAACTGGAACAGCAGTACCGGGATGCCTCGGGATCCGAGCACAGCGACTCCAAGAGTCGATCCCGCAGCGTTTCGCCGGTTCCCCGGGATCAAGTGGTGCCGAAAGTGGTCGTGACTGCGCCGGACGGTCAGCCACCGGAGAGTCGAACGAGCAGTCGTCTCCTCCGAGGGAATCGCAACCATTCCCCAGTCACGCAGAACACGAGCCGCACAGATACACCCTATCGCACGATAGCGGAGAAAGTGCATCGCTGGGGTATCCACTTCGATGGGCAGTCGGATCCGCTGAGTTTCATCGAACGTGTGGAGGAACGCGCCGCGGCTCACCTGATCGACCTGGCACACCTTTCACAAGCCATTCCAGAACTACTTACTGGGAATGCTAGTGACTGGTTCCGCGTCAGTCGGTTGCAGGGAGCATCATGGGCCACCTTCAAGCAGGATTTCCTCGATTTTTTCTTGCCCCCTCGATATTTTCAGCGCTTGGAAGACCAGATCCGAGCAAGGCAACAGAGGCTAGGAGAATCCTTCAAGACATACATCGTGGAGCTAAGGTTGCTCATGAAGCGAGCAAGCTACTCGGGAATGCAGGAACTGGATCGGGCCTATGAGAACTTGCTGCCCGAATACCAATTGTACATACGGCGGCATGAGGCACTCTCGCTCGCGCAACTCACACAATTGGCCACCGATTTTGAATTTGTGCGCGATCGTGAGCGGCAAAGCAGTGGACCTACCCAACTGGGCTTAGCCATAGCCCACGACCGGGAAGAGCCAGCCGTCGCGACCAGGCATCGGAATCCTTTCCGAGACAACCAGCCGAGTCATCAACCTCCGGGAGGAGAACCTCACGTCAGCAGGATGTTGCAGGAGTCCGGACCAGCCATCGACGTACAGCGAGCCTGCAGACGTTGTGGTGAAATCGGTCACCAGGCGCGGGACTGCCGCAATCGGCAGCTTTACTACTGCTGGCGCTGTAGCAAACGAGGAATCAAGACGACGGAGTGCTGCGGCTTGGCTTCGGGAAACGGACAGCGGCCTTACCTGCCCCAGGACCAGGTGAGGGCAGCCGCCAACCCGTCCCGGGAATAGATCCAATCATGCGAGTGGAGAAGGCGCGCATCGTGGCTCAGGTGAGGATCGAGGGTCAGGTGAGGCAAGCCACCATAGACACCGGAGCTACGAGAAGCTTCATAAGCGAGGATGCAGCTGGTAAACTCGACCCTAGCCAGTTACGAGATGTACGGGCCAAGGTCAGCATGGCAGATGGGAGTCGCGCCATCGTATGCAAAGCTCTCGTCGCGACAGTGCAACTCGGCGACAGTTATGCCTGCATACCCTTCTTGGTGCTGTCAACCGTCGTGGATGACGTAATCTTGGGCATAGATTTCCTGTGCGCCATCCGAGCCTCACTGCATTGTGGACCCGTACAACTGCAGCTGACCCCAACGTGCTTGCAGACCTCCACAGGACGTCGTAACACCATCCGCGCCATCCCGGCGAGCCAGGATCCCCTTCCCGGGTGGGAAACGACGTTGGGCGGAACCATCGAGGCCCTCATCACGCACACTCAGACCGCAAACGACGCGATCACCAAGGCCATAGCAGAGACTTCCGGTGGTGCTGGAGCGGCACGCCCCACACGAAAGAGGAACGGCGAGGGACAGGAGCGTTTCCAGCGAAGTTCACGGGGGCCACTAGTGGATGGCGAGCCATCCCTACGTCCTCTCCCCTTCGGGGGAACCACAGCCGGACCAGGCGACCTGTCCGCACCAGCACAGACGCATCACGAAGCCCGAACCACAGCCGGACCAGGCGACCTGTCCGCACCAGCACAGAAGCATCACGGAGAAGGCCCCTTCGGGGGAACCACAACAGGGAAACGCTGCCCTGGCCTGGCAAGCCAAAAGCTAGTAAATCAAGACCCAAAGGCGGGCACCACAGTCGGACCAGGCGACCTGTCCGCATCACGGAATCAGCAAGAAGACATCCCCTTCGGGGGAACCACAACAGGGAAACGCTGCCCTGGCCTGGCAAGCCAAAAGCTAGTAAATCAAGACCCAAAGGCGGGCACCACAGTCGGACCAGGCGACCTGTCCGCATCACGGAATCAGCAAGAAGACATCCCCTTCGGGGGAACCACAGCAGGGAAACGCTGCCCTGGCCTGGCGAGCCAAAAGCTAGTTCATCAAGACCCAAATGCGGGCACAACACGTAAGGTATATCAAGACCCCTCCGGGGGCAATCCCACACAAGTCCAGGAAGGCGCAAAGGCGGTTAACGCGCGACCTGTCCGCATCACGGAATCAGCAAGAAGACATCCCCTTCGGGGGAACCACAGCAGGGAAACGCTGCCCTGGCCTGGCGAGCCAAAAGCTAGTTCATCAAGACCCAAAGGCGGGCACAACACGTAAGGTATATCAAGACCCCTCCGGGGGCACTCCCATGCAAGTCCAGGAAGACCTGAAGGCGGGCACACCGAGCAGCAAAGATGACACACGGACGACTCCAGCCCACGAAGATGAGCAGCATCATGAGACGAAGACGACTGAGGAGACCTGTTCCACCGGGCCAAGTTCTTGGGGACCACTTGAAGATGGCGAGCCATCTCAACGTCCCTACCCCTTTGGGGAAACCACGGCCGAGGTTTGCGCCATAGCAATACCCCCGGAACCGGATCCTCACGTCAACGAGGCGGACGACGATGACCCCAGCGAGGCAAAACCAGGTCAAGAAGAGGAACCCGATCTAGAGCCATGGGTGCGAGATTTCCTGGAGCAAGAGCTAGCGCAGTTTGAAACACTGACTGGAGTCACACACATCGCAGAGCACGTGATCACCATGAGGGATGACCGCCCGATCAAGCAGCGCTACTATCCAAAGAATCCAGCCATGCAGCGTATCATCGACGAGCAAGTCGACGAGCTGCTCAAAAACAACTGTATCGAGCCATCCAAGAGCCCACATAGCGCACCAATCGTGCTTGTGGGAAAGAAGACCGGCGACGTCCGGATGTGCATCGACTACCGGCAGCTGAACGCAAACTCTATCCCGGATGCGTACCCGCTGCCGAGAATCCACCACATCTTGGAGCGACTGCGCAACGCGAGGTACATCTCAACCTTGGATCTGAAGAGCGGTTACTGGCAAATTCCTATGGCACGAGGCAGCCGGGAATACACCGCATTCACGGTACCCGGACGCGGCCTCTTTCATTGGAAGGTGATGCTGTTCGGCCTCCACTCAGCGCCTGCCACTTTTCAGAGAGCCCTGGACAGCGTCATAGGCCCTGACATGGAGCCATATGCTTTCGCGTATCTCGATGACATCATCGTGAGCGGCGCATCACTGGAGGAACACGTAAGCAACCTAGGAGAGGTGCTCCGAAGGCTAAGGCAAACCAACCTGCGGCTCAACCGGGCCAAATGCAAGTTCTTCCGACGCAGTCTAGTTTATCTTGGTCACGTCATCAGTGGAGAGGGAATCCACACGGATCCCGACAAGATCGCAGCAGTCCGAGAGTTACAACCACCAGCGACCTGCCGGGAGCTAAGACGTTGCTTGGGGATAGCGTCCTGGTATCGCCGCTTCGTCCCAAACTTCGCCGACATCGTCCAGCCCATGTCCCTCTTGCTCAAGAAGGGCCAGAAGTGGGAATGGAAACCAGAACAGCAAGCCGCATTCGAGGAGCTAAAAGCACGTCTGACGGAAGCTCCAGTCCTCGCGTGCCCGGACTTCAGCGAGAAGTTTGTACTCCAAACCGACGCGAGCGACTGTGGACTCGGAGCCGTTCTGACCCAACAGCACCAAGGAGCCGAACGGGTGATCGCCTACGTCAGCCGGCGACTGGTCAAAGCGGAGGAAAACTATTCAGCCACGGAGAAGGAGTGCTTGGCTATAGTCTGGGCCATCCGGAAACTGAGATGTTACCTGGAGGGCTACCGTTTCGACGTAGTAACCGACCACCTCGCACTCAAGTGGCTCAACAGCATCGACAACCCGACTGGACGGATCGCACGGTGGGCCCTGGAGCTACAACAATATCAGTTCGACATACACTACCGCCGAGGCAAACAGAACGTAGTAGCCGACGCTTTGTCTCGCCAACCACTGGAAATAGCCTTGCAGGTGACACGAGAGGAAGAACCAAACTGCAAATGGATTACACGGCTCACCAAACGCATCTTGGAGGCTCCGGACCGGTTTCCTGATTTTACAATTGAGGGAAGCCAAGTATACCGTCATCTCGGCCATCGTCCCGAAGAGGAGGATTACGTGCCTTGGAAGTTGTGCGTCGCGTTCGACCACCGACCAAGAGTGCTAGCAGAGTGCCACGACCATCCCACCGCTGGACACCTGGGTATCCGGAAGACGATCGCCCGGATCAGTCAACGCTACTACTGGCCCGGCTTATTCCGGGACGTAGCCCGTTACGTGAAACAGTGCGAGAAGTGCCAAAAATTCAAGGTTAGCCAACTCAAGCCTGCAGGCCGCATGCTGACACGCCAGGTGGAGGAGCCTTTCGGAACACTTTGCGCCGATTTCGTGGGGCCACTCCCACGTTCCAAGCATGGGAATACCATGCTCCTGGTATTCTTTGACGCATTTACCAAGTGGGTCGAGCTCATCCCCTTGCGCAGGGCGACGTCAGCACACCTGGAGCGAGCCTTTCGAGAGACCATACTCAGCAGGTTTGGAGTACCACAGCGTTTCGTGTGCGACAATGGGACACAATTCACTAGTCGTTCTTTCCGTGCTTTTTGCCAAACCGCCGGCATTGAGCTACAACACACCGCCCCGTACAGCCCGCAGCAGAATCCGACTGAGCGCGCAAATCGGACAATCAAGACGATGATTGCACAGAACATCTGTGGGGACCAGAAGACGTGGGACGATCTCTTGCCAGAAATCATGCTGGCAATCAATACAAGTATCTCGGACACGACCGGATTCAGCCCAGCATTCTTAATCCAAGGACGAGAACCCCGACTACCGGGGGCACTCTATGATGAGGTCACACACAGTATCGGCCGAGAACCAGAAGCACCAGAAGACAAGGCCAGACGACTGCAGGAGATCTTCAGGATAGTAAAGGAGAATACGCAACGAGCCACGGTGGATCAGGCCAGACACTACAATCTGCGACGTCGCGAGTGGCGCCCCGAGTTACATAGCCTCGTCCTGGTCAAGCATCACGTGCTATCTAACGCCGCTGAGGGTTTCGCAGCCAAGCTAGCACCGAAATACGAGGGTCCGTATTACGTCCGAAAATTCATTTCGCCAAACGTGGTGCGATTACAACAAGTGGGCACATCCCGACGCCGGATAGCCAACCTGGCCGACCTCAAAGTCTACCACACTGAGCTCGAACCCGATGCCCAGCCTGAAACGGGTCCCGCCTCAACGGAGCCTGAGGATAACTTGTGCCAAACCCCAGACTAACCTCGCACACTATGTCCGCGATCGCGGCTAAGTCTTACGTCTTTACTCTCCGAAAACTCTACGTCTCTATAACTCTCCGAAAACTCTACGAAAACCCCTACGTCTCTCTAACTCTCCGATATTTAAATTACGTCTCTACGTCTCGAACTAACCCAGGACCAATACGAAAACCCAAGCTAATTAGTTTTCGTTCTTTCCCACAGCACATGGCAGGTCGAGCCGACGAATCCTCCGAGGCCGAGGGGGTCGTCTTGGGAGAGCGCGCGGGGCACAGCGGTCGCTACCCACGCCGCCCGCACAACGCCGACCACGAGGTGCACAGCCCATACAATTCCGACGACAGTCGCGGAACACTCCCGGACGCCGACGCCGTGAGGGCGAACCGGGACCGGCTACCCGATTCCTCGGCCATCGGGGGTATTTTCGCCGACGAAGTGAATCGCCAGGGTGCCGGAAACTTGGAGCTGCCACTCTTGGATCGCGAGGACTACGACGAGGTGTTGGCTGCAGTCGGGGATGTCGAGGTCGCCGAGGACTTGCCCTGGGACCAGATTGACTGGGTAGAGATCCCAGCCGGCTGGCGTACTTTCGGTTTGGGGACCATGGTCCCGGCCGTAATACTGGACGCGGTAGCTGTCGGACTCCCTAAAGCCCTGAAGCGCGGGCAGAAGAGGTTCCTGGTGGAGGCGGAAGGCAGGGTGTTCCAGCTACATATATCGCACGCAGGCCGCGTCACGGTTGTTCTCCGCCCCCCGAAGTAAAGGGGGGGTGTGAGGCAGCATAATACTGCCGCACAATTTTAATTTACTTTTGATTCACAATGAGCGAGCCATTGGATCGCGCTCGCTCATTTGGTATTTTTTATTCTTTTTGCCGGAACGTCGCATGGAGCGAACATCTTCGGTTCAGAGAACTAGCGCAAGGGAATAAGTCGCGTTCTCGTGAACCGATATTTTTAGTTACAAAGAACCACACATCGGAGCGAGATCACTCAGTAGTTCCAGCGGTGAACTAAAAGAGAAACATGGCGGAATTTCCGACACGCGAGCCGGCTTCACTTTTCTGACGGGCCTCGAACAGTGAACATCGGCAGTAACTTAAACGCGAGAAAGAAACAAGGCAAAGACAACGTGCGTGAAGCAACAACAACAACAAGAACAACAGTGACTACATTGTGTGCGTGTGCGCCATTGCAGCCACAGCAGCAACAACAACAACAAGAACAACAGTGACTACATTGTGTGCGTGTGTGCCATTGCAGCCACAGCAGCAACGACAACAACAAGAAAACAGCAACGACTTTGGCAACGTGTGCGCGAATGCCTGTGTGTGTGCCGCTGCAGCCACAACGACCACAACAACAACAGTGACTACGTGTGTGCGTGCCTGTGTGTGATTGTGCAGCCGCCAAAGCAACAACAACAACGGCCACCACATTTTGGCACGTGTGAGCGATCGTGCAGCCACCAAAATAACAGCATCAGTGACAGCACTTTCTGCGTGTGTGTGTGTGTGCGTACCGGTGTGTGCAACGGCAGCCGCAACAACAGCAACAACAACAGCAAGCACATTTCTGTGCGTGTGCGAGTGCCCGTGCAGCCGCGCCAACATCAGCAACAACAGCGACCGTTTTGGTGCGTGGGTAGCCGAGGCGACAACCACATTCCGCACGTGTGTGTGTGTGCGCTACTGCAGCCGCAGCCGCCGCCGCCATAGCCAACAAAACATTTTTGGCGCGCGAGTGCGGTCGACGCCGGCAGCGACCACAAGCAGCAGCGCAGCTTTCATAGCTGCACCACAACGTCACTCTCCCGTGCAGGGCAATCCCTCCGGGCAGTCCACGGCCACCGGCCGGCAGCGGCGAAGACCGTACGCGAAGTACGAGTTGGGAGCAACGTGAGCAGTAAGCAGCAACGAGCCACCTGCGGAAGCAGAAAAGATTTGGTGTTTCCGCGTCTTGTATCAGCGGGTAAGCTGGCCAGAGGCCTCCGTCCTTTCTTTCGTCTTGGCTCCGCCTATGGAGCAGTAACACCTTCTTCCTTCAATGTGCAACCGACTATCAAATGTAAAAAGCAAAGAGGAGAATAAATTACGTGGCACGACATGTTTTTGTAACGATAATGGCGATGTTCCTTTTTTTTTCCCTACTATGCGGGTTCGGGTAAACTTTCTTTTCATTACTTTCCCAGGTTATTTGATGTGAGCCCTAGGAGGAGACGCATGTTCGGAACGACCGGCCGAGCTTGGTGCTTTGGGAGTGGCCCAGGAATAGGAATATGATCTTATCGTTCCTATTCCGAAGTCCTCACCGGTGCACCAGGCCTGGGAACACCGGAGTCCGGTTCGTGGGCCGAGTTATCGTCATACGGACTCGTTGCCCACGGATCTGACCTGGCGGCCGGATCTGCGCGGCGTCGAGGGCATCCTTGAAGGGAGAGATAACGTCATACGGTTTCTCCTTTCTGGGTTGCATCCCTTAGCGTCGCCGGAACGGAATGAACGTGCGTCCCAAATCCAAACCGAGGGACTCAGGAGGTACGAGAAGGATGACGCAACGGGCATCGGGAGTCCCTACTCGTCCTCCTGGGCCAATCCTGGGCTCACATCAAAGTCATCTAAGCCGATTTTCGAGCGGGAACGTCCGCTTAGCCGCCGACGCTCCCGCCGCTCTTGCCAGCCGTCCCAGATGTTATATAAATTTTCTGTAACAGACCCTGGCCGGACTGAGACGCCGACCCCGGCTGGACAAGCTTCGTTACAACTTTAATTTAATTTTAATCAATGATATTTTTGAGGAGGTGTGTTGAACATGCCCATATATGGCGTGATGCCAAGACACAATAGTTTTGTGTTACTCATGACCATATATGGACATGTGCAAAACTCTCATTGATTCACTAATGAGGAAAAGAGATCACTAATACGTACACATAAATGTAACGGGACAATTCCAGTGATTTTCTGTATTGATGCTCGTTTGCAATCTGACGCGAGTCGATTCAATGTTAGTTGCTTTTAGACGACGAGCGTGTGCACATTGAAAATATTCAAGGAGAAAAATATAAGTGAAACGAAACTGAAATCCAAAGACTTATTATTTAATGGGCGAACTGGGATTTATTATATTCTTTTATAATAAAAACAATACATACATATGCATGCAAAGAGTAACGAAATTTCAATTGTCTTCTCCTTTTTTCGTGGTGACGATCGGCGCTTACTTCTGTGCGTTTTGTCGAGTGCAAGTGCGAGTGAGACAGCAAGCAGTCGAAATCTTACAGGCACACATTCTTATGCCGGCACAAATATGCGACTGCAGAAATACCCATTATATTTGTTTCTATTTACATACATATGTACGTATGTATGTAAAATATCTGCATTTACATAAAATTATTTATGTTAATAATACATAATAGCTTGTTATTTATGTACATATGTTAATGCTTATGTAATGAGCTAATAATTTGTTATAATATATCCGCAAATATACATATTTGGGCAAAGGGTATTTTGTAGTCGCCTCTCGACTCGAATGATCTTCGTCATAATTTGTCTCGCCTGCTCGCCTAGAAAGAGCTCGCATCTACATACATATGTATGTATGTAGATAATCGGTGTGAAGTCTTTGAAAAATGCATGGTACATACTAGAGATGGGCATGGGCCGTGCCGTGCCCGTGTCGTGCCTATTTAATAAAATTCCGTGTTGGGCCTCAGTTTTTACCAGCCGTGCTTGGGCCGTGCCGTGCCTCAAAAAGGAGGCCCATGCCCATCTCTAGTACATACATACACATGTATGTAGATGCGCGCTCCTTCGTTTGCCAGTTCGACGAAAACAGAAATGAATGCGAAATAATGAAAGAACATTCGAGTCGAGGCGACTACGAAATACCCTTTGCCCAAATATGTATATTTGCGGATATATTATAACAAATTATTAGCTCATTACATAAGCATTAACATATGTACATAAATAACAAGCTATTATGTATTATTAACATAAATAATTTTATGTAAATGCAGATATTTTACATACATACGTACATATGTATGTAAATAGAAACAAATATAATGGGTATTTCTGCAGTCGCATATTTGTGCCGGCATAAGAATGTGTGCCTGTAAGATTTCGACTGCTTGCTGTCTCACTCGCACTTGCACTCGACAAAACGCACAGAAGTAAGCGCCGATCGTCACCACGAAAAAAGGAGGAGACAATTGAAATTTCGTTACTCTTTGCATGCATATGTATGTATGTATGTATGTATGTATATACCCAAAATATAAACATACAATACGGCGAGTAATTGTTTTGACAAGGAAATAAAATTATTGCATTATACCCCGTGCCGATTGAAAATGTGCAACAAGGTTACAATGGTTTTGCAGAAGGAGACATGGCAGACCCCATTAAGTATTTTTTATACTAAAAAATGGATAACAAGATTATGTGCATGAAACAGTGAGAAAGTAACGCGCTTTAAGAATTATTGAAAAAAAAAATTTTTTTTTTTGTTGGGAACCGAAACTATACCGGTATTTCGAAACCGAAACATACAAAAACCGGTTCACCGTTACGAAACCTTTATTCCAAGATTTACCGTAACCGATAACCGAAAAACTAAATGCGAACATAACCGAAACCGTAACTGAAACCGATATTCGTTTCGGTTTTAATCCCTGGTATTTATTTTAGTATCGGCAACAGCCGATATATTTATTATTTATTTAAATTAAGAATATATCAATAGTTTTGGCGGGTGAACATGCAAGGGGGGTGGTGACCCTAGAATTGTATCTATGTGTAGGAAAGGTCGCCCGTTTCGCTCTAAGAGAGGGAAACAGTAGAGCGGGACGGCAAATCTAAGAGATGCCCCTTGGCCTACCAAGAGCTTTTGAGCCGAAGGCAACTGGCAGCAACGGTGTTTAAAAGTTTGAGAATGAGGAAAGGAAAGAACTTTTTCTTGAACCACGTTGCTGCCAGAAATGAAAGGGAGTCTGAAAATTATACTGAGGGAGAGCGGGTGTGTGATGCTCCAAGGCATGTCGTAGTAGACGTAACCTTGTCGAGGAACATTAAATTAAAAAATCACGTTCGTCAATATTTCCGGACAATTCCCGCAGTTAATCTGCTCGTGGCTGGATGCCACTATATTCGCCCAAAGCAGCGTTGGCCACAAGCGGAGTCTCTGCCTGTCAGTTGCCGGCGAGCACGACAGGCGCTGAAGATCCAGCAGCCACGGCAACGATTGTTTCGAAGGGGCAGTTTCGTCCAGTCTACGATTGCCGGCGAACGCCACAGTGCAGCAGCCCAGCTGCTTTAATCAGGCATCTTTATATCCGGCCTCAACGGCAGCAGCAGAGTTAAGCAGAGCCAGCTGCGCAGAGGCAGCAACGTTTTGACCTACATGTGAGTCCGCTCCATTTTGCCCGCCACTCATCAGTGGCTCAGAGAAGACCCGAATAGCAGCTCATCCCTACACCCGGGGCAAAGAAAAATGAGATACATATTCACATTAGGCTTTTATGCACGTTTATTGTAATAAAAGGAATCTCGATCTAAAAATAATAATAATAATACAATTTCAGACTTAAAACTTATCAAATACAGAAAAAGAAAATCCAAACTTAAAATTTAACAATTGCTGATATTTATATTAAATTATAAACTTAAACATTTGTCAATATTAAAATAAAATTATAAAATAAAAATCATAAAGTAAAGTAATAAATTAAAGTAAATAAAATAAAACCATGTTGTCAAACAATTAATAGTTTAGGAACGAATTAACACAAATCGACAAACACAAAAATATTAACACACAAAGCAATACATTTATATATATATATATACTCACATTACAAACTACATACTACATATTGCCCCTTACCCACCCAAAAAGAGCTCTTTTAGGCAGGCAAGGTAGCTTTAAGATATTTACACACCATACAAATAATACTCACGTTATATATAACCACAAAAAAAACCTCTTTACGAGGTAAAAGCCTAGTGACGAAAACATTTTCATGCCCCAAAATTTCTGATATCCGATTTTGTGACGAATAATATTAAGTTTTACATATAAATTATTTTAAGCAAAATTTTGGCACTCGGCACATTGCGCTAAAATGTATCAATTCTTCATACCAAATAAAACTCACTGTTTTGCGCAGTGCCGAATGCAAAAATGTTGCTTAAAATAATTTATATGTAAAACTTAATATTATTCGTCACAAAATCGGATATCAGAAATTTTGGGGCATGAAAATGTTTTCGTCACTAGGCTTTTACCTCGTAAAGAGGTTTTTTTTGTGGGATATCAGAAATTTTTGAATAAGACCTCAGAAATTTTGAAATTGCAATATTTTTTGACAGTATAGCTTTGTCAACTTTGATTATTGTTTGTACAAGCTAAAGCAAATTGTCTGGCAACACTGGTCCCCTTTACAAACACACATGCCCAGCGCAAAAGCTATCAGCACTCTTAAACTCTGGGTGCTATGACACTTTGCTGCTGCTATCCTATTCCCATTCTAAGTAAAATGTATGTATTCAGCTAACAGGTAATTTCCGCATTACGCTGCAAGCAGTGCGAAAAGCCCTTCGAAATACCTTTTCAACGATGTATAGATCGCATCTGTAGCTTTTATCGTTTGGATGCTATGGTGGTTTCAATTTTAGCGGTTTTTAGCGATTTCCCGCTAAACTAGCGATTTTTCGCAAAAGTCGTAGAGCAAACGTTTCTAGATTTTTGAACAGGAACAAGTCCTCATTCAAACATTTAAGCTAAATCAACGATTTGATCCAAACAAACAAACTGGCTGCTATGACACTTTGTTGCTGCTGCCCTATTCCAAATCAAAGTAAAACGTATATATTCAGTTAATAGGTTATATCTTCCAAACCTATCGGTAAAATTTTTTGTGTCATACATCAAAAAACGGGAAATTTTACAAACTAAAACATATTAAAATTTAAAAAAATCGTTAGCGGCGTTTTCTCAAAAACCGCCAAAATGTGGGGGAAAATACCTAATGTCACCTGTACCAATTTACCTATGTACTTTAGAAAAAAAAAAAAAAGGTATGCATAACAGCCCTTCAAAATACCTTTTCAACGATATATAGATCGCATCTGTAGCTTTTATCGTTTGACGGCTTAAGGGTTTTAATTTTAGCGGTTTTTAGCGATTTCCCGCTAAACTAGCGATTTTTCGAAAAAGTCGTAGAACAAACGTTTCTAGATTTTTGATCGGGAACAAGTCCTCATTCAAACTTTAAAGCTAAATAAACGATTTGATCCAAACAAACAAACAAACAAACAAACAGACTGACTTTTCATCTCATTTTCGGAAGGCCCCTAAAAATTTCAAAATGAATTATTTTTTGAACCAGTTGTCCGATTTTTATGATCGAGGTGTCATTCGACGCGTATTTTTGATGAGAATTGTAAAAAATTTAACAAAAATTCAAAAAGGCTCCAACGGCCCCATTAGCTCCAATAATTTACATTTTTCCCCTCCCACTTACACCTGTTTATCTCACGAGTCAGGTGAGTTTCCAAAAATCTTAGTATTCACATTTGTAAGTTAGGTTGACACCTTTCGATCGGTATATAACTCGACCTGATCGGACAGTCATAGCAAATCTTCCATTCTTCCTGTGTATATATGCTAGTCGCCTTCGCACCCTTCGTGCTGCTTTCGTCACTAGCGCGGACTGCCGTCCGCAGTGATAATTAATTATGTATGTATGTATGTGTATTCTAACAATAAGAAACTCGAAGCATAAATTTTATATTATGTACTTTTACTGAAAACGCTCTGTATTATGTAAAAAATACACATTACGTACCAAACAGCGAAAACGCATTCGCATTTTTAATTTTCTTACATTTTAATGGCAAATGAGGAGAATTCCATTGATGGTTTCTATGGCTACTATCATCATAGCAACAATATTGATATCCATTTAGCTTCCTTTTTTGAGTAGAAATTGTTTTCCAATAAAACTTTAACATGATCCGAAAGGTGTTTTTCGGTTCACATAAATATTTTATTTACATATGTTTCTGCCATTGTTACTTTGCTAAGAGGTTTTCAATATGCACACAGACAGATCTGACTACAGCGATTCTTTATTTTGCAGCTAAGATTTCTGCCAACACCTTTTTTAAAATAAAAACTAGTCGGCGGTGCTACAGTCGAGCGGTACTCGACTGTCGAAGACCCCGTACTTACTATGCAAAAGCAAACACTGCTTAAAGTCATGTAATATAAGTCGCTACAAACATTTAATGCATTGTAATATATATATATTTTCGCCCAAATATATTGAGGATACGTATATCAATTTACATTAAAGATATAATAAATGATTTATTAAAGCACATCATCAAATTTAACAGATGCACAAAATAAATTGATTTAAGCATTAGAGAAAGCGAGAAAGCGATAAGAGCATTTCCCACATCTCTTAATAATAAACCAAAAAAAATCAAATATTAACATTGAATTGATGTAACTGCAACATTAATATAAAATGTCAGGAAAACATTAATAAATCTTAAAAATAAAAGAGTCTGTTCAAGCCGGGATTCGAGCTCGGGACCTACATATGATCTAAAAAGTCTGCAAATATTAAAAAAAAAATTAAAAAATTTGCTCTCGCTGGGAGTTGAACCCGCGACTAGTTGCTAATTTACTGGGAACTTTGCCCCTTAGGCCACCGAAGCCAACTTTACAAATGCAAAATGCAGATATGTTAAGACTACAATGATTTATTCTTTGCCAGTTATGATTTCTGCAACATCATTTTAAAATTTAATAACATTAAAAAAAACATTTGGGGATCATCTGCTAACAACTTAATTTTATTGGTCAAATAATAAATACTAACATTTTGAATTGATAAAAATGCAACACTTATATAAAATATCAACATAACACAAAAAAATTGATTTTAAAAACAAAAAAAATTTTGTCCGTGTCAGGATTTGAACCCGCGACCCCCTGACACAACTGACAATTTAAGCAAAAAACTAGGCGTCTTTACAAATTGCGCCACAGTCGCTCTTTGAAATCTATTGTCCAGTAATAGATTTCATTGTTACTGGACTGTAAGTCAAAAGTAATTAATTGTATTCATTGATTGTTGTTGTTGCTGCTAAAGTATGGCAAATAATGGAAAATTTAGTTGTTCAATATCTTCTCTGTTTATTATCCGATCGCGATGAAATTTTCAGCAAATATGGAAAGTAACAATATCTTTGTCTATGCTTAATAAGGAATGTCTATCTTTAAAATTGTTCTTATAATTAAGATTTTCTAATTTGTGGGCGTTTAAGGGGGCGTGGCCAAAATCTAAAACAAACTCGATCTGCTTACAATATAGACGCACCTACATACCAAGTTTGAAGTCTCTAGCTTTTATAGTCTCTGAGATCTAGGCGCTCTTACAGACGGACAGACAGACAGACAGACGGACAGACGGACAGACGGACAGACAGACATGGCTATATCAACTCGGCCGTTGATGCTGATCAAGAATATATATACTTTATGGGGTCTGCCACGCCTCCTTCTGCCTGTTACGCACATTTTTTTTGTGACAAAGTTAATAGACCCCTATACTTTTTTAAAGTACGGGGTCTAATTATACTAACAAAATTATTTGCATTTAAAAATTTAAAAACAAAAAAATAATTATGTCCGTGCCAGGGGATTTGAACCCGAAACCCGAGCTGAGAATTCATGCAAAAATCGGACGCTCTACTCTTTGCGCCACTGGCGATCCTTTAGAACGACTGTCTAATTATAGATTTCATTGTTACTGGACTGTTAGTCAAATGTAATTGCTGCTGCTGTCCTATTTCAATTCAAAGTAAAACGTATATATTCAAGTAATAGGTTATATTTTCCAAACCAATCAACATAAATTTATGAATGATATATCAAAAAACGCGAAATTTTACAAGCTCAAACATATTGCAAATTAAAAAAAATCGTAGGCAGCGTTTTCTCAAAAACCGCCAAAATGGGGGGGAAAATCCCTTATGTCACCTGTAGCAATTTACCTATGTACTTTAGAAAAAAAGTCAAAATGTATGCATAACAGCCCTTCAAAATACCTTTTCAACGATATATAGATCGCATCTGTAGCGGTTTTTAGCGATTTCCCGCTAAACTAGCAATTTTTCGAAAAAGTCGTTAAACAAACGTTTATAGATTTTAGAGCAGGAACAAGTCCTCATTCAAACTTTTAAGCTAAATCAACGATTTGATCCAAACAAACAGACAAACAAACAAACAGACACACAAACAAACAAACAGACTGACTTTTCATCTCGTTTTGAAAGGGGCACCAAAAATTTCAAAATTAATTATCTTCTGAACCAGTGATCGGATTTTGATAATCAAGGTGTCATTCGACGCGTATTTTTGATTAGAATAGTTAAAAATTAAAAAAAAAATAAAAAAGGCTCCAACGGCCCCATTAGCTCCAATCATTTAAATTTTGCCCCTCCCACTTACACCTGTTTATCTCACGAACCAGGTGAGTTTTCAAAAGTCTTAGTATGCACATTTGTAAGTTTAATTGATACCTTTCGATCGGTATATAACTCGACCTGATCGGACAGACATAGCAAATTTTCCATTCTTCCTGTGTATATATGCTAGTCGCCTTCGCACCCTTCGTGCTGCTTTCGTCACTAGCGCGGACTGCCGTCCGCAGTGATATATATAAATGCATATATTAACATTTCGGCGGCGTCTCCGCTAGCAGCAGGTGCATATGCATCTATCCCAGCATAAAGCGTTTGGTTCCACTGTTCCTCAGCTGTTTTGTTGTTTTGACTTTTCCTGTTGCTTTTTATGTTGAAACTTATACATGTAAAACAAAATGAAATATTAACGTTGAAAAACTAACGTCTTATTTGTAAAAGGGGAGGGAGGGAGAAAGATGGAGGCCAACACAGGATGAAGACGGTCCATCGGTGACCAACATGAGGGAGACGGAGGAAGGTGTCCGTCTCAGGCAGGGCGGGTACGCCGAGATCCGTAACCGGGATCCTGTTTGGAGAAGAGGTGGATCAGTGTCTGTTATTGTATGTTTTGTTAGTTTTACTTACGATTTGTTGTTTATGCTGTTGATTTCTGTAGTTTGTTGCGGTAGTGTTGTAAAGTCCGTAGCATCACAGCTGTTGTGTGTATCGGTATGGTTATCGATTGCTACGGATTGCGGGCCAGGGATGGGACTCTCCCTGAGTACCGATGAACCAGCCGGCGCGGCCCACTGAGAAGCAAGCAGTCCGTAACAATATGGCGCCCAACGTAGAAATGGAGCTCGTCGTCGTCTCGACGACGTAGCATACGGCCCAGAAACAAAAAAATAAAGCATAAGACGAGTACTCTCGAAGGCATGTTTTACTTCACGGGCCGATTCCAAGCGGTGACTTGTAGGGGGCACGAAAGCTCACCTACAATTGCACGTGGAAGAGTCGACCTGTGGGGTAATCATGATTGTAATCGTTTAATGTCATTGTAATCGTATTAGAGTAACTTACCTTGTTTTTTGTATTTTCTGGTTCCGCCTGTCCAGCTGATATGTGCCGATGGCCACGGTGACCCGTGACGAGGAAATGCCTCGCACGCGCTGCATCGTGTACATTGGTAGTCAGCCAGGTGGTGTATAGTTGGCCATGGTGACCCGTAAAGAGTAAGATTCTCACACGCGCTGCACCATGGACTTCTATCCCATCGCGGGCAGGTGGAACTAAAAGAAAGTATTTTTAAAGATCAATACCACACACTTTGAATTGGCGGTCGTGTTTTTGTGTGCTCTGGCTAATAGTCTGTTTTTTCTTGTGAATATAAAACAATTAATTAACCATAAACTGTTCAACTGAAGCGGGTGTCAACAAGTTTACTATTTACGTTCTAAATTTTGTTGATTTTCGTTCATTTGGTTAACAATTATAACATTGAAAACCTACATTGGTAATCGTACATACATATATTCGCGGAGTGCCATACATATAAAACACAAAGCAAACAACACAAAGCAAACAAAATAAAATATCCCAATCAGCAAGCGTACACAAACATTTCACTCAATTGAAAGTAATAGACAATACCCAGTGGCGGAAATTCGCCTACGAAAATCGATTACAACCGCCATACTTCGTGGAATGTACTCAGTTGAGTTCATACCAAAATTTCCATGACTTTTACATTAGGTGGGCCGCTGTTAAGCTCGACCAGCTTTTAACTCATATACGTGTAATCGAGCAAGTATGCGAGTATAATTGAGTGAGCACTTTCGTCTTGCATTACCGTTCTGTATACTAGTAACAGCTGTTGCTTATGAAATTGTAATGCAGATACATTACGATCCTGTATACTGTTGCGTATAGGATCGTAATGCAGATGCTTTACTGACTGGTATACCAAGCCGATAGGATTGTAATGCAGATGCTTTACTGGCTGGTATACCAAGCCGATAGGATTGTAATGCAGATGCTTTACTGGCTGGTATACCATGCCTATAGGATTGTATGCATATTGTAAACCCACCCCAAAATGAAAAATTTTAATTTTTCGAAAATAAACAATTTTTTTTATTAAATTAGATAATGAAATGAAAAATAAAAATTAAAAATGTAACAAAAAATAAGAAAAATATGAATAAAATGGAAAATAAAAATTAAAAATGTAACAAAAAATAAGAAAAATTAAAACTATTCTATACATAATTAAAAACTAAAGTTTACATCGAAATTAGCGGAAATCTCCTTCATTTTCCAAATAACAAAAAATAAGAAAAATTAAAACTATTCTATACATAATTAAAAACTAAAGTTTATATTGATATTTGGGAAATCCGCTTCATTTTCCTTGTTGCCATTGTCCATGTCCGTATAGTCCTTGTCGTCATCTTTTCTTTTTAACTCCTTCGCCTTGCTATCGAATTTTCTTTTGGCGATGCGGCCTTTGTTAGCCTTAAAAGCCGTTCTTATGAGCTGAACGTAGACGCGGCTACTCATCCCCTCTTCTTTGACAGCATCTATATTGAAGAAAAAAATAATTAATTAATTCAGTCTTTCTCAACTTTAATATAAAACGCTTAGTAGTACTTACTTAACAAAGCATTATTCACGTTGAAGTATTGCTTGAATGGCATCTTCCCCAGAATGCCATCATAATTGAGCATCATAATCAGATCTGGTCCTAAGATGCCATCCAAGTTTTTCGCCAAGTCTCCTCTAATTATTTTAGCTATAATTTTGTACTGGAAAAAAACAATTAAAAATTTAATTAATTTAAAATATAAAGCTTGCGTTAAATTTTTTAACATTTTTAAAAATACTTACGTATTTGGGGACGTCTTTTGATATTTGTTTATCCAGTTTGTCCAATTCCTCCACTGTGTTGACAGGAAAATCTTCGGGGATGTCGGGGATGTCGTGGTGCGTCAATTTTTGCAGGATCGCCAGAATGTTTGATTGGTTTTTTATTATGATCTGCATATCCTTCTCCAATCGGTCCAATCTGGCTGGAATCTGCTGGAAGAGGGAATGGTTGTCCATTTCTGAAAAAGAGTTAATATGTGTGTAGTATCGGTGTAAAAACTAAATCATCCTTACAAGGCATACATACATATTTATATTCAATTGAGCTAATACTAACTATTTCTACTTCTAACATTTTATTGGCTGTTTTAACTATACCCAACGATTCTGAGTTTATAGGCTCAGTGTAAAAAGGCTTTGGATTTGCAAACCTTCTACACTGAATAAACTGTTCATGATTATCGTTCTCTATAAATTGAAGGATAATTACTGGAGTACATGGGCTTATACAACAGTAATTATCTGGGGACTTTGCCGTGAAGGTATATTGATTATGGATATATTTTAAAATGCTGCCTCTCTTATTCCTAATGAATCCTGTTTTTTCCTCTTTGGCCCTAATTTGCCTATCCCCATACCTATTATGAATTTGTTCCAATATTTTGGACGGACACCTTACCGATTTCTTAATGTCTTGCATGAAATTCTCGAATTTATAGGCTGAAATGTCATTGAGGTACCCCATTTCTTGGACAGACTCGCACAAATGAAGAATATTATGGACATTATAAGAAATGTTTTGTGCTCCATATATTTCAGCAAAATCGATTACAAAATATTCAAAGGTCTTTTGAATCTCTTCTATATTTTGTAAATAATCGGACTTGGCTAACAGAGCCCTATATCCGCAGTGCAAATAAAGAATGTTCGAATAATATCTTAACGGTATAAGATCTTTCAAAAGAACTATACAAGTGTACAAAATAAATTGCCTTAGCTCTGTGGCTTTCCACCTGCATAGTTCTTCACAGCTTCTAGGTTTCCTATTAAATTCGGAAGGAATATAATCGGCTATCGCAACAATACGGCTATTAAGTTCAATTTTATGAACGCTAGTGAATTTAAAATTAATGCTGTCGTTATTGTATATCATTCGAACAATCTTTTTTGTTATTCCTAGATCAATAAGGTGCATAGGGTCTAAGGGGAATTGGGTTATCATGCCAATCCCAAACTTTTCTAATATAGAGTCATTCTCTAGAAAATATTTGAGATGATGGTCAATATATTTTCTAGACGCATAGTCATCATCAGTGATTTTAATGCCTCGAGTGGTTGAAAAAGACATATGATTTCGTATGCGAGTAGCCTTTTGTGTGCATTTCATACAGCCATGATAGGCTGAATGGCCTTTTAATCCGCAGATCATGGCTTTCGCTGGGGAATCGCAAATGAATGCGTGGCAATTGACTTTAATGTTAGTGGATTCTAACTGAACGCCGTCCATTCTAATGCGTTTCAGTTCGTTCACAAAATCGGACAAATAAATATTAGTGTTGGTGGGTTTTTTATTTCCCAGAAATGTGCCAATTAGAAACACTTCGCTATTTTGGACATTACGAAAATGTCCCAAAATTGGCCACAAACTATTTGAAGAGCTTTTATAGAGTGGCAATCCATCTATGCCCACATCCATAGAAAGCTCCGAAACATTCTCAAAAAAGTGTTTGTTGTTCTGAATGTAGTTCTCAATGCCCAAGTGAAGATAAGTGCCAGGGGAAACTGTTCTGGTAACAGCTGTGGCACGGGAACCTATCAAGGCTTCAACAGACGCAGGAACGTCAACTCCAGATTCGTTAAGAATCTTTAATAAAGCGCGTGTGCAACTTCTAGTTGGGCTAAATTGCACGTACCACTCTTTTAGCTTAGAAGCTAAACATTCATTATGAACACTTTTAACACTTTCGTCAATATTAACGTCGTTAATAAAATCAACACTACTATCAGCAACACAATCAGCAAAGTTATCTGCAAATTGAAAGTTATCTTGACTTTCTACTTCCCTTTTTGGACTAGGAACAACAACACCCATTCTGCGTCTTTCAACAGCGGCAAGCCGCCGTATGTTTCTCTTACTAAATCCCTTTTTTGGAAACATTTTCCTGTTTGAATGCGAACAGACAATAGATGAAAACTAATTGGAATAATATGCACCTGCACCCACTTTAATATGAATACAAATATGTAAAATGCGGTTTAAAATTAAATAATTAACAATAAGCTTACTCAGATTTACTTTCCTTTTGAAGTTGTCGAATTTCACTGTGTTGCAGCCACGCGGAAACAGAACTGACACGCGACAAAACAAACAAACAAAACCATGTGCGAATAGAAACGAACAAAATTTGCACAAACAACAACATGTGTTTGTTACAATTGCTGCATCTAATACTTACGCATTTGCATGTGTATGAAGCAACAAAACACAAACACACACATGTTTGGTTGCAACCAAAGCAGAATAGCAAAAGCCGAAAGACACTCGAGCATGTTCGATGGCCGAACAGTGTGAGTCCAAACGGCGCCCCATTACCAACCTACGTACAAAAAGTGAAGAAAGTATCGGTTACGAAAATACATTCGTCGACGCATTCAAACGCGTTACAACAATCGGTTGTGGTCGTGTTCCGCCACTGGGTAAACGAAAATCATAATCACTCAATAGCCCAAAAATCACTCAAAACTCAACTTACACACACAATAGTCACTCACAACGAAAATACCACTCGATTCTTTAAAACACACGTACTTCGATGTCGACCTCAGGAATGACCGGCAAAAACCCAAAACGCCTGCGCAGTGAGACGTCTTCCACGTATATGAAGTCTGGAAGGGTATCCGATATTGCAGCACCATCACCGCAGCTCATACAGCTGATAAATCAGCGTTTCGATGATCAGGCTGAGCATATTAGCTCAAGCATGCGGGATGCTGAAGCACGCATTCTAGGTGTGCTCAATGACAAGTTGAGCGGGATTACTGGGGAGCTTGACCAGATGGCTCAGCGCCTCCAGCAACTAGAGAGGGATGCTGGCGATGTTCGGGCGTTGAAGGAGCACGTGGCGAGTTTGGAAGCGAAATTGTCGGCCAAAATAGAAAACGATGCTAATGCGAATGTAGTACGCATTCATGGCATACCGCAACACGAGGGCCGCTGTTAAGCTCGACCAGCTTTTAACTCATATACGTGTAATCGAGCAAGTATGCGAGTATAATTGAGTGAGCACTTTCGTCTTGCATTACCGTTCTGTATACTAGTAACAGCTGTTGCTTATGAAATTGTAATGCAGATACATTACGATCCTGTATACTGTTGCGTATAGGATCGTAATGCAGATGCTTTACTGACTGGTATACCAAGCCGATAGGATTGTAATGCAGATGCTTTACTGGCTGGTATACCAAGCCGATAGGATTGTAATGCAGATGCTTTACTGGCTGGTATACCATGCCTATAGGATTGTATGCATATTGTAAACCCACCCCAAAATGAAAAATTTTAATTTTTCGAAAATAAACAATTTTTTTTATTAAATTAGATAATGAAATGAAAAATAAAAATTAAAAATGTAACAAAAAATAAGAAAAATATGAATAAAATGGAAAATAAAAATTAAAAATGTAACAAAAAATAAGAAAAATTAAAACTATTCTATACATAATTAAAAACTAAAGTTTACATCGAAATTACGGAAATCTCCTTCATTTTCCAAATAACAAAAAATAAGAAAAATTAAAACTATTCTATACATAATTAAAAACTAAAGTTTATATTGATATTTGGGAAATCCGCTTCATTTTCCTTGTTGCCATTGTCCATGTCCGTATAGTCCTTGTCGTCATCTTTTCTTTTTAACTCCTTCGCCTTGCTGTCGAATTTTCTTTTGGCGATGCGGCCTTTGTTAGTCTTAAAAGCCGTTCTTATCAGCTGAACGTAGACGCGGCTACTCATCCCCTCTTCTTTGACAGCATCTATATTGAAGAAAAAAATAATTAATTAATTCAGTCTTTCTCAACTTTAATATAAAACGCTTAGTAGTACTTACTTAACAAAGCATTATTCACGTTGAAGTATTGCTTGAATGGCATCTTCCCCAGAATGCCATCATAATTGAGCATCATAATCAGATCTGGTCCTAAGATGCCATCCAAGTTTTTCGCCAAGTCTCCTCTAATTATTTTAGCTATAATTTTGTACTGGAAAAAAACAATTAAAAATTTAATTAATTTAAAATATAAAGCTTGCGTTAAATTTTTTAACATTTTTAAAAATACTTACGTATTTGGGGACGTCTTTTGATATTTGTTTATCCAGTTTGTCCAATTCCTCCACTGTGTTGACAGGAAAATCTTCGGGGATGTCGTGGTGCGTCAATTTTTGCAGGATCGCCAGAATGTTTGATTTGTTTTTTATTATGATCTGCATATCCTTCTCCAATCGGTCCAATCTGGCTGGAATCTGCTGGAAGAGGGAATGGTTGTCCATTTCTGAAAAAGAGTTAATATGTGTGTAGTATCGGTGTAAAAACTAAATCATCCTTACAAGGCATACATACATATTTATATTCAATTGAGCTAATACTAACTATTTCTACTTCTAACATTTTATTGGCTGTTTTAACTATACCCAACGATTCTGAGTTTATAGGCTCAGTGTAAAAAGGCTTTGGATTTGCAAACCTTCTACACTGAATAAACTGTTAATGATTATCGTTCTCTATAAATTGAAGGATAATTACTGGAGTACATGGGCTTATACAACAGTAATTATCTGGGGACTTTGTCGTGAAGGTATATTGATTATGGATATATTTTAAAATGCTGCCTCTCTTATTCCTAATGAATCCTGTTTTTTCCTCTTTGGCCCTAATTTGCCTATCCCCATACCTATTATGAATTTGTTCCAATATTTTGGACGGACACCTTACCGATTTCTTAATGTCTTGCATGAAATTCTCGAATTTATAGGCTGAAATGTCATTGAGGTACCCCATTTCTTGGACAGACTCGCACAAATGAAGAATATTATGGACATTATAAGAAATGTTTTGTGCTCCATATATTTCAGCAAAATCGATTACAAAATATTCAAAGGTCTTTTGAATCTCTTCTATATTTTGTAAATAATCGGACTTGGCTAACAGAGCCCTATATCCGCAGTGCAAATAAAGAATGTTCGAATAATATCTTAACGGTATAAGATCTTTCAAAAGAACTATACAAGTGTACAAAATAAATTGCCTTAGCTCTGTGGCTTTCCACCTGCATAGTTCTTCACAGCTTCTAGGTTTCCTATTAAATTCGGAAGGAATATAATCGGCTATCGCAACAATACGGCTATTAAGTTCAATTTTATGAACGCTAGTGAATTTAAAATTAATGCTGTCGTTATTGTATATCATTCGAACAATCTTTTTTGTTATTCCTAGATCAATAAGGTGCATAGGGTCTAAGGGGAATTGGGTTATCATGCCAATCCCAAACTTTTCTAATATAGAGTCATTCTCTAGAAAATATTTGAGATGATGGTCAATATATTTTCTAGACGCATAGTCATCATCAGTGATTTTAATGCCTCGAGTGGTTGAAAAAGACATATGATTTCGTATGCGAGTAGCCTTTTGTGTGCATTTCATACAGCCATGATAGGCTGTATGGCCTTTTAATCCGCAGATCATGGCTTTCGCTGGGGAATCGCAAATGAAGGCGTGGCAATTGACTTTAATGTTAGTGGATTCTAACTGAACGCCGTCCATTCTAATGCGTTTCAGTTCGTTCACAAAATCTGATAGGTAAATATTAGTGTTGGTGGGTTTTTTATTTCGCAGAAATGTGCCAATTAGAAACACTTCGCTATTTTGGACATTACGAAAATGTCCCAAAATTGGCCACAAACTATTTGAAGAGCTTTTATAGAGTGGCAATCCATCTATGCCCACATCCATAGAAAGCTCCGAAACATTCTCAAAAAAGTGTTTGTTGTTCTGAATGTAGTTCTCAATGCCCAAGTGAAGATAAGTGCCAGGGGAAACTGTTCTGGTAACAGCTGTGGCACGGGAACCTATCAAGGCTTCAACAGACGCAGGAACGTCGACTCCAGATTCGTTAAGAATCTTTAATAAAGCGCGTGTGCAACTTCTAGTTGGGCTAAATTGCACGTACCACTCTTTTAGCTTAGAAGCTAAACATTCATTATGAACACTTTTAACACTTTCGTCAATATTAACGTCGTTAATAAAATCAACACTACTATCAGCAACACAATCAGCAAAGTTATCTGCAAATTGAAAGTTATCTTGACTTTCTACTTCCCTTTTTGGACTAGGAACAACAACACCCATTCTGCGTCTTTCAACAGCGGCAAGCCGCCGTATGTTTCTCTTACTAAATCCCTTTTTTGGAAACATTTTCCTGTTTGAATGCGAACAGATAATAGATGAAAACTAATTGGAATAATATGCACCTGCACCCACTTTAATATGAATACAAATATGTAAAATGCGGTTTAAAATTAAATAATTAACAATAAGCTTACTCAGATTTACTTTCCTTTTGATTCGCACTGTGTTGCAGCCACGCGGAAACAGAACTGACACGCGACAAAACAAACAAACAAAACCATGTGCGAATAGAAACGAACAAAATTTGCACAAACAACAACATGTGTTTGTTACAATTGCTGCATCTAATACTTACGCATTTGCATGTGTATGAAGCAACAAAACACAAACACACACATGTTTGGTTGCAACCAAAGCAGAATAGCAAAAGCCGAAAGACACTCGAGCATGTTCGATGGCCGAACAGTGTGAGTCCAAACGGCGCCCCATTACCAACCTACGTACAAAAAGTGAAGAAAGTATCGGTTACGAAAATACATTCGTCGACGCATTCAAACGCGTTACAACAATCGGTTGTGGTCGTGTTCCGCCACTGGGTAAACGAAAATCATAATCACTCAATAGCCCAAAAATCACTCAAAACTCAACTTACACACACAATAGTCACTCACAACGAAAATACCACTCGATTCTTTAAAACACACGTACTTCGATGTCGACCTCAGGAATGACCGGCAAAAACCCAAAACGCCTGCGCAGTGAGACGTCTTCCACGTATATGAAGTCTGGAAGGGTATCCGATATTGCAGCACCATCACCGCAGCTCATACAGCTGATAAATCAGCGTTTCGATGATCAGGCTGAGCATATTAGCTCAAGCATGCGGGATGCTGAAGCACGCATTCTAGGTGTGCTCAATGACAAGTTGAGCGGGATTACTGGGGAGCTTGACCAGATGGCTCAGCGCCTCCAGCAACTAGAGAGGGATGCTGGCGATGTTCGGGCGTTGAAGGAGCACGTGGCGAGTTTGGAAGCGAAATTGTCGGCCAAAATAGAAAACGATGCTAATGCGAATGTAGTACGCATTCATGGCATACCGCAACACGAGGGCGAAAATCTAAAAGCACTTTATCACTCTTTGTGCTTTTCTCTGCACTTAACTCCACCACCGAGAATCAGGGAAATATACCGGGTACGTCAGCGCGTCCAGACTCACTCTGTGATGGATCCGATTGTGTTTGCTAAATTTGATAGCCCGCGAGACAAAAGGGAGCTGCTATCAGCAGCTGGTGCATATCGGCGAAAAACCAAGCAACCACTAACTTTGAATCTTCTGGGCTTCAACTCTAATGTGCCATTTTACATCAACGAACAGCTATCAAAGGCGAACTATGAAATCTTTAAGAGAGCTCTTAAGTTTAAAAAGCAGAAAGCTCTCTCCGCTGTGTTTACGCATGCAGCTCTCGTGTACGCTGAGCAATGTGCGGGGGGAGAGTTCGTATGTGTTAAGAGCATGGAAGAACTTGACGCTCTTGCTATAGCTTGGATGATAATAGCCGCTCTCATGACGTACGCTCTTCGTCTAATGATGCAGTATCAGCTGATAATGAACTTTTTCGTGCGTAAGCAGTCTTATGAAAAGCTGCATTCTTATATTTATTTTTATTTATACTTCTACCTTAACTTTTATTCAAATCTCAGTTTTAAGTTTTATAATATTATTTGCTTTTATCCATGTACAATTATGTTGTCTTGGGTGCTCAGACTTAATTTTTATTTCTATTTTGTTAGGTGCGCTAATTTGTCTTATTTGTCGAATAAAACTCAATGCAAGGTGATTTAGCCGACCCCAAGGCGAATAGTCATGCTATGATTCGAGTTCTTTGTGGACAAAAGTCTGGATTAAATATATGTCATATTAATGCTCAGCGCTTAACTAGGAAGATGGATGAATTTAGATATATTTTTGAAAATTCGAAAGTTGATGTTATATGTGTATCCGAAACATGGTTTTTGTCTGAACTGTCTGATTTGTTAATACTGTGTAGTGGTTATGTTGTTTATCGTGCTGATCGGGAGGGGCATGGAGGGGGTGTGGCAATATATATTAAAAATAATCTAAAATCAAAAATCGTTGAAAAGCATTACGACGGAAGTCCCGTTGAGTTTATGTTTGTTGAGATAAGCTGCTCCAAATATGAACATAAAATACTTATTGGTTGTGTGTATCGTCCTAATCGATCTATTGACTATGACCCTTTCTTATCACTGATATCTAGATTATCCATCGAATATTTGGACATTGCACTTCTGGGTGACTTCAACAGTAATTTACTCACTGAGAATCATCTCATTGATAACATGCTATCACTTGGACTTAATGTTGTGAACTCCACCTTGCCGACTCACTTTACTAGAACTTGTAGTACTCTTCTTAGATGTTGTGTTTGTCAGTGACCCTCTCAAAATTCTACTTTATGACCAAATCCCTGTACCTGGCTTCTCCAAGCATGACCTAATCTTTGTGTCGTATGATATTTCTTACCAGAAAGTTGAACAGACGATTACTTTTAGGGACTATAAAAATTTAAACATTGACCTTTTAAATGACGAATTTATTAAATGTGACTGGACTACGATATATAATATGACCTCAGTTGATGACCAAGTTGACCATTTACAATCTAACATTCGCAATTTATTTAATACCTGTGTCCCATTAAAAACAAAAATAATTAAGCCTCATGATAAGCCGTGGTTTACCCAAACTATTAAAAGTGCAATATTTAAACGAAATGAGGCTTACGCTAAATGGAGGAGATATAAGACAGCTTACTCTTATGAGAATTTTAGACATCAAAGGATTGCTGTGATCAAGTTGATTAAAGTTGCAAAACGTGCTTTTTATTCTGACAAATTTCATAAATCAACTACGTCGAAAGTTAACTGGAAAATTATTAAAGAAATTGGGATAGGGAAACCAAAAACAGCTGTAAATCCTCATATACAGACATGCCACAGAAATCTCTTTCACTTGACTTTCACGTCAATTTCATTTCTCCGTGCCACAGTCCAATCACCTGAACAATTTTGAGTGAGATGAAATCATCGCTCAATTCACTGGCGTCCGATGCCATGAGAATAATGTCACATTTTTTGTCAGAATTTTTGAATTTAGAGTTGTCGAGAAACTTTTATTGTTTGCCGCGCCAATAACTTTTAAATTTGTTTAAGCTATACAATATCAATTATTATATAAATAAATTGAATTATATAAATTAAATAAGAATTAAAATGAAAATTTGATATTCTGCAATGATAAACATTAAAAAGTGGCTAAACAAACCCTTGGGAAATTTAATCTGAGAAGGGGCCAACCCTAGCAGCCTTGTTCGAAAAGGTTGATGAACATGCTAGAAATCCTAAATCACACGAATTTCTGTGGCACGGAGAAATTTTCGAAGTGGAATTGCTTTTCTCTGAAATCGCTTTCACTAGTGATTTCTGTGGCATGCCTGATAGATTTAAATGAACTAAATGCAAAATTTGTTGATTGCTGTGATCCACTATGCTGTGATATTAGCTTTAGCTTTATGTGCGTATACAAATGTGATGTCCTTAAATCTATGTTAAATGTTAAATCAAACGCAGTAGGATTAGATGAAATTGACCCCAAATTTATTAAAATAATACTTCCCGCTATTCTTGACTTGATTACACACATATTTAACACTGCACTCACAACATCGGTCTTCCCTACAGAATGGAAGCTGGCTAAAATAATTCCAATCCCCAAAACTAATGGAGAATTTCGGCCCATTTCGATTTTGCCATATTTTTCTAAGATTTTTGAGAGCCTAATGGCAACACAAATCAATGACTACATGGTAAATAATAGGCTCATCAGCAATAAGCAGTCTGGGTTTCGAAAGAACAGGAGCTGCACAACAGCAATTTTAAATATTGTCGAGGATATCAGACAAAATATGGATGATGGAAAAGTAACGTTTCTGACACTGCTCGACTATAGCAAAGCTTTTGATACTGTCAATTACGACATTTTATGCACGAAAATGAGAAGGCTCTATAATTTTACCGATAAAGCCGAGTTACTTTTAGGGTCATACTTAAGAAACAGGTCTCAATCCGTTGTCACTTTGTCGAGTTCGTCGTCCTTTCTACCTATTAAGCGTGGCGTCCCACAAGGATCAGTTCTTGGTCCTTTACTGTTTTCTTGTTATGTCAATGACCTGCCCGATGTTGTCACTGAGTGTAATGTCCACATGTATGCTGATGATGTTCAAATGTATATGTGTCGTCCTTTGTCCATAATAAATGAATGTGTACATGTATCAAATAGAGCGCTCTGTAATATTAATGAATGGTCAAAGAAAAATGGACTAGGACTAAATTCTGCAAAATCTAAATGCATTGTTATTTATAAGAAAGCTATTAACACGCAATTGTTTGAAAAATTAAAAATCGGGAGCAGTGCAATAGATTATGTAGATAAAGTTACAAACTTAGGTTTTGTTTTTAATAAAACTCTTACTTGGACTGACCACATCAGCAAAGCTGTAGGCAGAACCTACGCCTCACTTTGAATATTCGAAGTGAGGCGTACCTGACGCAGCACCTTTTACCAGTAAATATCAGACTCCTTATTGCTAAGACCTACTTGACACCCGCACTTTTCTACGGAGTTGAGATTTTTTGCAATACTGACTGCATCAGCAAGCGCAGACTCAATGTTACATTTAACAACATAGCTAGATATGTGTTTAACCTAAGACAAATAGATCATATATCTTCCTATTCGCTCAAAATTTATAATCTTAAACTTGAACACTGGATAAATCTCAGAGCGTTAATAGGAAGATATATGATCTATTTGTTTGCGGTTAAACACATATCTAGCTATGTTATTGAATACAACATTAAGTCTTCTCTTGCTGATGCAGTCAGTATTGCAGAAAACCTCAACTCCATAGAAAAGTGCTGGTGTCAAGTAGGTCTTAGCAATAAGGAGTCTAATATGTTCTGGTAAGAGGTGCTGCGTCAGGTATAATATGCGAAGTGAGGCGTAGGTTCTGCCTACAGCTCTGCTTATGTGGTCAGTCCAACTAAGAGTTTTATTAAAAACAAAACCCAAGTTTGTGACTTTATCTACATAGTCGATTTCACTGTTTTCGATTTTTAATTTTCCCAACAGTTGCGTGTTTATAGATTTCTTATAAATCACAATGCATTTACATTTTGCGGAATTTAGTCCTAGTCCATTTTTCTTTGACCATTCGCTAATATTGCAGAGCGCTCTATTTGATACATTTACACATTCATTTATTCTGGACAAAGGACGACACATATACATTTGAACATCATCAGCATACATGTGGACATTACACTCAGAGACAACATCAGGCAGGTCATTGACATAACAAGAAAACAGTAAAGGACCAAGAACTGACCCTTGTGGGACGCCACGCTTAATAGGAAGAAAGGACGATGAACTCGACATAGTGACAACGGATTGAGATCTATTTCTTAAGTATGACCCTAAGAGTAACTCGGCTGTATTAGTAAAATTGTAGATCCTTCTCATTTTTGTGCATAAAATGTCGTAGTTGACAGTATCAAAAGCTTTGCTATAATCGAGCAGTGTCAGAAACGTTACATATCCATCATCCATACTTTGTCTAATATCTTCGACAATATTTAGAATTGCAGTTGTACAGCTCCTGTTCTTTTGAAACCCAGACTGCTTATTGCTAATGAGTCTATTAGTTACCATATAATCATTAATTTGTGCTGCCATTAGGCTCTCGAATATTTTAGAAAAATATGGCAAAATCGAAATAGGTCGAAATTCTCCATTAGTTTTAGGGATTGGGATTATTTTAGCCAACTTCCATTCTGTGGGGAAGACCGATGTTGTGAGAGCAGTGTTAAATATGTGTGTGATCAAGTTTATTATGTCAGGAAGTATTATTTTAACAAATTTGGGGTCAATTTCATCTAAGCCTACTGCATTTGATTTAACATTTAACATAGATTTAAGGACATCATATTTGTTTACGCACATAAAGCTAAAGCTAATATCA